>CAUYLG010045965.1:0-47511 GCA_963573385.1 Cacajao melanocephalus | reverse complement strand
CCTGGAAACCATCATTCCTAGCAAACTGACACAAGAACAGAAAATCAAACACCACATGTTCTCACTCATAGGCGGGTGTTGAACAATGAGAACACATGGACACAGGGAGGGGAGCATCACACACTGGGGTGTGTTGGGGGGGACTAGGGGAGAGACAGTGGGGGGTAGGGAGTTGGGGAGGGATAACATGGGGAGAAGTGCCAGATATAGGTGACAGGGATGGAGGCAGCAAACCACATTGCCATGTATGTACCTATGCAACAATCCTGCATATTGTGCACCTGTACCCCAGAACCTAAAGTGCAATAAAAGAAAAGAAAAGAAAATGTGGTACATATATACCATGGAATACTATGCAGCCATAAAAAGGAATGAGATCATGTCCTTTGTAGGGACATGGATCAGGCTGAAAGCCATTATCCTCAGCAAACTAATGTGGGAACAGAAAACCAAACACCACATGTTCTCACTTATAAGTGGGAGCTGAACAATAAGAACCCGGGGCCACCAGAAGGGGAACAACACTTACTGGGGCCTGTTGGGGGAGGGTGGGGGGTGGGAGAGCATTAGGGAAAACAGCTAATGCGTGCTGGGCTTAATACCTAGGTGATGGGTTGTTAGGTGCTGCAAACCACCATGGCACATGTTTACCTATGTTAACAAACCTGCACATCCTGCACATGTATCCCAGAACTTTTAAAAAATAGTAATAATAATTTTTAAAAGGAGTAAGGCTGCTTCCATTCACTGCTGAAAGTGGAAAAAGTAATGCACACTCTAGACCAGGAAGAGCTTGTGTTCTAGGAACATGTGGCCATGGACCCAGAAGCATTAACAGGATTTCTGTCTCAGTATATTTTCCCAGATACAGTACACTAAACTCTACTTTCAGCTGACCAAGATCCTAAGATTAGGATTTGCCCTCTCATTCACTACTGATTTATATATTAAGGAGATTAGGAGTCACTTTATTGACTAAAGGTGAGAGGTTACAGTCTCCTTAAACCCATGTCAAAAATATTTATTTCTGAGCCTATCCCAACAAGGAAAGACAGAGTGAGTGTGAGCATACTTTGTCTTGTTATCCATGGAATGTACATTCCTGTTGCTTAACGTAGATTATGAATTCCATTGAAAACCAGGACTTGTTTTTACAGATTTCAGTAACTCCCCATGGTATGTACTTTAGTGATCTTGCTGTAACTAGGAAGCATATATTGGACAGTATAGTTTAATGGTTAAGAAGGCATGCTCTGGAATAGAGGTCCTAAGTTTGAGTTACTGCTCTGCTATTTTCCTAGCTGTGTGATCTTAGTCAAATTAATTATCTTTGCATGAATTCCTTCATTTTCAAAGTAGAAATAATGATACCCTCCTCATATAGTTGTTGTGGGAATTAAATGAGCCAATGCATGTGAAACACTGAAAACAGCACTTGGCGTAAAACAAGCACTCAATACATGTTAGGTCTTACTAGGATTCTCATTAACACTAGCATCACTATTATCATCAGGGCCCTTTGTGGGCATATAGCTAATTATATATTTACTAAATTCCATGCTGTTTTATAAAGTAAGGCCATGGAAAAAGTTATTTATAATTTTTATTTGCAACAAAACTTTTAGCAACAAGGTAAAAATATTCCCCCAAAGCTTTGGTCATAGCCAAAAAGAGTCTTGTAGTAAATCTTGAGCTGGCCAAACTGCTGTCTCTACCTCTATGCAAAATTGATTCAAAATATATATAATGATTTCAGGGAAATGCAAATCAAAACCATAATGCGATACCACTTCACTCCTGCAAGAATGGCCATAATCAAATAACCAAAAAATAATAGATGTCGGCAGGGATTCAGTGAAAAGGGAACAATTTTACACTGCTGGTGGGAATATAAACTAGTATACAAACACTGTGGAAAACAGAGTGGAGATTCCTTAAAGAACTAAAAGTAGAGAACTACCATAATATTTAGCAATCCCACTACTGGGTATCTACCCAGAGTAAAAGAACTCATTATATGAAAAAAATATCTGCACACACGTTTATAGCAGCACAATTTGCAATTGCAAAAATATGGAACCAGCCCAAATACCCAAATTCCCAAATAAATGAGTGGATAAGGAAATTGTGATACACACACACACACACACACACACACACATATACGCACCATGGAATACTATAAGGAAGTTGTAATACACACACACACACACACACACATACACACACACACCACGGAATACTACTCAGTCATGAAAAGGAAGGAAATAATGGCATTCATACAACCTGGATGGAATTGGAGACCATTATTCTAAGTGAAGTAACTCGGGAATGGAAAAGCAAACATCAAATGTTCTCACTCATAAGTGGGAGCTAAGCTATGAGGATGCAAAGGTATTAGAATGATACAATGGACTTCGGGGACCTAGGGGAAAGGGTGGGGTTGTTGAGGAATAAAAGACGACAAATTGGATACAGTGTATACTGCTCGGGTGATGGATGCAGCAAAATCTCACAAATTACCACTAAAGAACTTATTCATGTAAACAAACACCACCTGTTCCCCAAAAGCCTATGGAAATAAAAATAATATAACATAATACAATATGAGCACCCACTGTGTTTCAAGCAGATTTGTAATTTTCTACTTTATCATATAGTTACATAGTTTCACAATATATGGTTCTATTGATTTCCCACTGCCTTAAATAATCAGTTTGAGTTTGAACAACACTTGTGTTGGCATGTGAGAGAACTAATAAATATTTTTATGCTTGCTACCTGAGGTTACAACCAACTGAGAGGTAAAGCCAGGGGTCAAGCAAATGGAAATCAAAATAATCAGCTTTACTACTTCTAAAGCTGTTGGGAGAACATAGCTTAGCTTTGAGGACCTAACCGATGCTATATATCCCTCTCTCCCTTGATTGAAAGTATCCCCCACAAAATTTCAGGTCTACTCCACAGAGGCATAGCCTGCCCTACAGAGCCTTTGGGAACATGGAGCCAGCAGACCAGATAGCACCCTTTAACACAGGCAGACAGATCCCAAAAGAGAAGAGGAGGGAAAAGCAAAGATACCCAGGTTATTCATCCATTACCAGTTAATTAAGTCACTTCTCCAATGAGGAGCAATGAATAAAAGATGAGAAAAGAGGCTAGGAGTGGTTAAAAAATCTCTTTATATGGAGTCATGAAGGGTGGGGTATTAAGTGTCCCTTCAACTTACCTTAGCTTTTTGTTCTTTTAACCATTAAGTATGTGGCCAGCCGGGGATATGACTCCCACTCTGGTAAAGGAGATCAATGGCCTGTTGAGATTCCCTCCTTCATGGGGCCACTTTCCCAGTACCAGGTCTCATTGGGAGTATCTTCCTACAGTTACTGGTGGGCAATATAGACTTTTTTTTTTTTTTTTTGCCTCTAGAAATGGTTAAGAACCATACATTAAATTTATGAAGCCTGAAACTCAGATGAACATGGCTAGAGAAAAATACATCTTATTTCACTTTATGTTCATGGCAATGCATCTCAAGTGGGACCTTACCTCTTCTGCCAGTCATGACACATTCCCCTGGTTCATTCACTCTTCCACTCTTGCAGACAACTATTTCTGTCTTTCCCCCACTCCAACATCTCCTTTCCCATGCTTACTCTCAGCTTGATGGTCATGCTTGTTATTTCACTGGGAAAATAGAAGGACTCATAAGAGATTTTTCATACGCTTATACTGTTATATGAATATAGCTACTGGACCATTCATTATGATCTGCCTTCTTTACTGTTACTATGGTCACCATGTTTCCACTCCTAGCAAAGTACTTTCCTTGTACATGTGAGCCAATGCCTTCTCCCCTATTCGAGGACATCACCTCAGTGTTTCTTTACTCTCTCTTCTATGTCACATATTTTCTTTCTTTCTTTTTTTTTTTACTGGAGCTTTTCCATACTCAAGTATTTCTTCTATCCTAAAAACATAACAAAATAAAACCCCTCCATCTGTGTACTACCTCCCTCAATGTACTGCTCTAGCTCTCTTGTCTTTGCAGCAATACTCCTTGGAAGACTTATCTATATTCCCCATCTCTACTTCTCTTCTTACTCTCTCATGAGCCCATTCCAATTGGGGTTTATCAAAGTCATCAATGACCTTCTCAATGTACTGATTGATCCTCATTTCTCATCTTATTTGACCTTATCATCAGTATTTGACACTTACTGCTTTCTCCTCTTTGAATTCTCTCTTCATTTGGCTTGCAGGATACCACATTCTACCTTTCTGCTGTTATTTCTCAAATGTCTTTGCTCATTTTCACCTTATCTTCTTGGCCTCTAAATATTGGAGTTCCAAGAGACTCAATCGTGGAACCGCTTCTCTTTTGTAACTGCCATCACTCATGCTGATAACACCCACATTTATATATCCAGTTCAGACCTCTCTGTGGAACTCTATGCTCATATATACAACCACCTTCTAGATGTCTCTACTTGCATAGTCTAGTTGACAATTCAAAGGTAACATGTCCAAATCTCCTGATCCACTTTTCCTAGTTTTTTCTATCTCAGTAATAGTAGCTCCATTCTTTCTGTCACTCAGGCCCTTTATAACTTGGAGTCATCCTGATTCCTGTCTTTCCCTTACATCTTAAAAAAATAATTCATCAGCAAATTCCATTGGATCGACCTTCAAAAGATATCTACAATCCAATCACTTCTTACCGCTTCTATTCCTACTACCCACGTTGACACTACCATCTTTTCTCTTCTGGATTATTACAACAAACTCCCAACTGGTCTTTATGCTTTCTCTCTTCCGTACCTCACCGCCAGAGTTTATTTTCTGCACAGTAGCCAAAGTGATCTTGTTAAAACTTAAATGACATAATGTCACTCCTCTGCTCAAAGCTTCCAATGGCTTTCCATCTCCCTGATTCCCTGTTACCTCTCTGCCATCATCTGTGACTGCTCCTCCCCTTGGTTACTCTTCTCCAGTCACGTGGGCCACCTTGCTGTACCTCAAACACCTTAAACCTCACCTCCACTCCTTTGCAATTCTTGTTCCCTCTGCCTGGGGCACTCTTCTCCCATACAACTGCCTGGCTTTCTTTCTCACTCATCTTCTTCAGATCTTTGCTCAAGTGCCCCTACGAAGTATAGCCTTCCCTGACCACCATATGTAAAATGGAACTATTTCCCACCACCAGTTCTTCTTTCTACTTATTATTTATTATAATCTAGCTCATTATATATTTTACTCCTTTGTCCTACTTATTAACATTTTGTGACTACTCTTCCCCAAATACAAGCTACTTGAGTCACAAAGGCAGGGATTTTTGTCTCTGTCTTTACTGCTTCATCTTCAGTTCATGGCACATCGCAGATATTTTACACATATATATGTATATATGTAAATATATATTTGCCCCTCATATATATATGTGTGTGTGTGTATATATATGTGTGTGTGTGTATATGTGTGTGTGTGTGTATATGTGTGTGAGTGTGTATATGTGAGGGGCAAATATATACACATATGTATACATGAAATATATAAAATATATTTCAAAATGTATGAAACAGTGCTTTTCACAACAAGAGGCATCAGGCAACAAAAGACAGAGATCCTTGCAAGATGGCAGACAAGTGAGATTGGCCATACGACTGCTCTAACTCAGTGCCATGAGAGCATTTCCAGATGGTTCCAGGAGAAAGAGTACAGCAATATATATACATATACCCATATATGTATTATACATGTATGTAATTATATATGTATATATACATATATTTGTATATATATACACATACATTATATGTATATATAATTATATGTACATGTGTATATATGTATATATATACTGTATATGTGTATATATACGTGTATAATGCATATATGGGTATATGTATATATATGGCTGTACATACATATATGTGTATATATATGAGGGGCATATGTATATAATACATATAGGTATATGTATATGGCTGTACATACATATGTGTACATATATGAGGAGCAAATATATTTACATATAACCAATATATATTTACACATGTATACATAAATGAATGAGCCGAGGCTTAAAGCCTCAAGGCTTTATTTTTTAAATTTTTTTATTCTTTTGAGGTACAGTCTCACTCCATTGTCCCGGCTGGAGTGCAGGGGCACGATCACAGCTCATTGCAACCTTGATCTTCCAGGCTCAAGCAATCCTCCATCTCAGCCTCCCCAGTTGCTGGGACTACAGGTGTGCGCCACTATGTCTGGCTAATTTTAAAAATTTCTCTGCAGATGGGGTCTTACCGTGTTGACCAGGCTGGTCTCAAACTCCGGGTCTCAAGAGATCCTCTCACATCAGTTTCCCAAAGAGCTGGGATTACAGGCATGAGCCACCATGTGCAGTCCCCAGGGCTTTAAAATCTGTTCTATTTCCCCTCAAAAAATTGTTTCCAGCCAGGTAAGCATTATAGTTCATGAGAGTTTCTGCAATGAGATTACACATCAAAATGAAGGGCCAACAGCATAGAGATACTCTGAATTGGAATGCAAATCTCCTTCCATTTTGAAGACTGTAGGAAAAATTTAAAAGTCTGAGTATGAAAAGGTAAAAGTTGATTATAATTAGAATTAGACACAAAATTCTCTAGATTTTATGAGTTAAAGTCCAAAGAAGTTGGAGTCTGATAACATACAAACTTAGATTCAACAGGGAATTCTACTCTTGACCACGGCGGAGAAAAGGGATTGATTTATCCTTCTGCCCAAAACAACTAAAACACGAAACAAAATATATGAAACAGTGCTTTTCATAACACTGGGCATCACACAACAAAGGACAGGGATCCTCCCAACGTGGCAAAGTGAGATTGGCCATATGATTGCTCTAACTCAGTGCCATGAGAGAGTTTCCAGATGGTGCCAGGACGGAGAGCACAGTCAGAGCCTGGCAGGTTCCCTGAATTAAGGCTGTGGAGCTTAGAGTCCTGGGAGACCAAGGTAGCAGGCCAGTGTACTGGAGAAGAGAGAGCTTCAGAGAGGTGGGGATGGAGCGGTAGGGGGTGCTGAATATCTGCAGAGTGTCTTTCTTGATTATCCAGAAGTTAGTGTACCAATCAGCACTTACATGTCAGAAAAGGACAGATACCATAGAAAGAACCAGCTGAAACAATTGGAAGTAATAGTGGTTGGTTCTCACACAAGGTGAGGATAGTGCCTGTTCTCAACCAGCCAGACTGGAAAGCCTCATAATTCACAGGGCATTGGGTAGAGTACTCAGAAGGGTCTTGCCTCAACAATGGGAAAGAATTAGTCCTAGACTAAACAGTACTCTGGACCTGTCGAACAAATCATAAAAACAGGACCAAAAAGGATGAAACGGTTTCCAAGTAATTTGAACATGTCCCGGAACAAAGTTCAAGAATATTTATAGGGATACAAAAGTATACAGCACCCAACAAAGTCACATTCACAGTGTCTGGTATTCAATAAAAAATTACCAGGTGTGCAAAGAAGCAGGCAAATACAACCCATAATGAAGAAAAAAGAAAATCCTTCAATCAACCTAACCCAGAGCTGACACCACAAGAAATATTAAAGCATTTTCTTCAGGCAGAAGGAAAAATGATACCAGATGGAAATATGGGTCTATACACAAAAAATGAAGATCACCACAAAGGTAACAGAAAGGGTAAATGTAAATATATAAGACATTTTGATTTGTCATTATTGAAAACTCTTTAAAAGATAATTGATGTTGTAGAATGGGATGCATAACATATGTAGAAGTAAGATATACAACAACAAAAGCACAAAGGCCTGGAAGGGGTAAATGACAACTCAATTGGAAGAAATTTCTCACGGTGATGTTAATTACTATATTATTTTTACCTAATATTTGGAAGGTTCCAGGTTTTGAATTGCTATATATTTCTTGCAATAGTGGAGCACACTTCAAGTGTTGCATCATCTTCTCTAGTCCTTTCAGAAAGGCTTAGCTAAGTTTCTAACAGTTGAATTTTCTCCTCAAGTTTTATCTTCCTTCTCTTTATCTGTGTGCTGAGTCTGGATAACTTCCTTCCTTTTACTTTCTCTTTACTTTCTGTCTTACACATTTAAAAAAAAAAGACATCCTCCTAGGTTCTGTCCTGTGGAATCATCCTCAGTGAGTGATATGAAACATAAGTTGTGGTTCTTCTAAGAGCATCCACCAAGCAGAGAAATCTTACCCACTTTCACCTCTCTAAATTGCATAGGCAGGAGATATTTTCCAAACAAAGCAACATTTAACTAAGGATTAGACTCTATTATTTCCCTGGCTGGATTCACTTTAACATGGTTCATCTTCACTATTCCTCTCTTTAGAGCCTTAGTCCCATAAATTTTGCTACCATACTTCTTTAAGGATACAGACTTCTTACTGTCTAGAAAAGCTGTTTCATCCTGAAACTTATTGAGTAATTATTAGAATATTTGATGCTGATCTTCCTTGTCTTTTCCTCTCAATCCAGTCCAAATTTTCTGAAATCACTTCCTACTGCCCTTCTCTTTGATGGTATCTCCCAATTTTTTAATTGTTATCTTGCAATTTGCATGGGAACTTACAACACTAGCAACATGCACTGTATCTATAATATGATTTATTGAGAATAACTTACATTCAAAGGAGTAGCAGAACTCACAGGATCCACAGAACTCCCATAACTATGGAATATTGATTCCACAGAAGGGTGTGCTTGAGCACAAGAGAGCTGGAAAACAATAGTAGAAGAAACCCTGATGTAATATACACATACACAAAAAAAAAACCCCAACATGTATATATACTTGTAAAAGAAAGTAGTTTCTTTTCAATTGTATTTTTGCCTATTAATTTTAATTAATTAAATTTTAATTTCTGCCTATTAAAATGAAACTAATACTCATTGTATACATTTTTTGATGCGTAATATAGGTACATAGTTTCAAGATACATGTAATAATTTAACACATTTATATAATTTGAAAACATCAAATCAGTGTACTTGGGATATCCATCACCTTAAATATTTGTCTTTTCTTTATACTAGAACCTTTCAAATTTTTCTCTTCTAGCTATTTTGAAATATGCGATAGAATATTTTTAAATATAGTTACCCTACTGATTTATCCAGGTCTTATTTCTTCTATAATACCTATATTTGTATTGAATAATCAACTTCTCTTCATTCCCCTGCTCCTCTCTACCTTTCCCAGCTGCTAGTAACCACTATTCTATTCTCTGTCTTCATGAATTTCATTTTTGTAGTTCCCACATGTGAGTTGAGAACATGCAATATTTGTCTTTCTGTACTTGGCTTGTTTCACTTAGCATGATGACCTCCAGTTCCATCCATGTTGCTACAAATGACAGGATTTTGTTCTTTCTATAGCTGAATAATATCCTGTTACACACACACAAACACACACACACCCGCACACGTATATAATTTTTAAAATCTATTCATTCATTGATGGGCATTTATGTTGATTCCATATCTGGGCTACTGTGATTAGTGTTGCAATAAATATGGAAATGTAGATGTCTTTTTGATATATTGACTTCCTTAGTTTTGGATATATACCCAATAGTGGAATTGTGGATATATACCCAACAGTGGAATAGATCCTTTGGTAGTTCCATTTTTAATTTATTGAAGAACCTCCCTACTGTTCTCCATAGTGGCTGTACTAATTTACCTTCCCATCAACAGTGTACAAGAGCTCTCGGTTCTCTATATCTTTGCCAGCATCTATTCTTGCCTGTCTTTTTTATAAAAGCCACTTTAACTGGGGTAAGAGGATATCTCATTGTAGTTTTTATTTGCATTTCTCTTATGGTTAGTGATGATGAACTTTTTTTTTGTATATCTGCTGGCCATTTGTATGCCTTCTTTTGCAAAATTTCTACTCAGATCTTTTGCCCATATTTTAATTCGAGTATTAGCTTTTTTATTGGATTAAGTGCTTTATATATTCTTGTTATTAATCGCTTGTTAGATGGGTACTTTGCAAATGTTTTCTCCCATTCCATGGATTGCCTCTTCACTTTGTTGATGCTTTTTGTGTGTGCAGAAGCTTTTTAACTTGATGTAATCCCATTTGTCTATTTTCACTTTGATTGCCTGTGCTTTTGAGGCCTGACAAAAAACCTTTGCCCAAAGCTCAGCGTGGTAGCTCATGCTTATAATCCCAGCACTTTGAGGGGCCAAGGTGGAAGGGTAGCTTGAGGCCAGGAGTTCAATGCCAGCCTGCTTAACATAGTGAGACCACATCTGTGCAAAAAAAAAAAAAAAAAAAAAAAATAGCCAGCTGCAACAGTGTGCACCTGTTAGCTACTTGGGAGGCTGAAGCAGGAGGATCACTTGTGCCCAGGAGTTTGAGGTTGCAGTGAGCTGTGATCACACTACTGCACTCCAGCCTAGATTACAGAGCAAGACTCCATTTCAAAAAACAAACAAACGAGCAAACAAACAAAGCTTTGTCCAGACCAATGTTCTGGGGTGTTTCCCTAATGCTTTCTTCTGGTACTTGTATAGTTTCAGTTCTAGACTTAAGTATTTAATCAAATTTGGTTTGATTTTTCTGTATGGTTAGAGATAGAGGCCTAGTTTCATTCTTCTGCATGTAGTTATTCAATTTTCACAGTACCATTTATTGAAGAGACTAGCATTTCCCCATTGTATATTCTTGAAAACTTTGTCAAAAAGGAGATGGTTGGAAATGCATGGATTTATATCTGGGATCTCTATTCTGTTCTATTGGTCTGTGAGTCTGTTTTTATACCCAGTACCACACTGTTTTGGTTACTATCACTCTGTAGCATAATGTGAAGTCAGGTAATGTTATTCTTCAGTTTTATTCTTCTTGGCTTAGGACAGCCTTGACTAGTCTAGGTCTTTTGTGGTTCTATATAAATTTTAGGATTGTTTTTTTCTATTTCTGTGAAGAATGTCGTTGGGTTTTTGATTGGGGTTGCATTGAATCTGTAAATTTCTTTGGGTAATATGATCATTGTAACAATATTAGTTCTTCCAAGCCATTAACATGAAATATCTTTCCATTTTTTGTGTCCTCTTCAATTTTTTCATCAGTCTTTTAGAGTTTTTCTCATAAAGGCCCTTCACTTCTTTAGTTAAATTGATTCCTACATATTTTATATTCTTTATAGCTATTACAGATGGGATTGATTTCTTGATTTCTTTTTCAGATTGCTCACTGTTGGTGAATAGACATGCTACTGATTTTTGTATGTTGATTTTGTATCATGTAATTTTACTGAATTTGTTTATCATTTCTAACAGGTTTTTTGGTGGGACTATTAGGTTTTTCAAAGTATAAGATCATGTCATCTGCAACTAAGGTCATGTCACATGCAAACAAGGCTAATTTGACTTCTTCCTTTCCAATTTGGATGCCCTTTATTCCTCTCTGCTCTGCTCTGGCCAGGACTTCCAGTGCTATATTGAAGAAAAGTGGTAAAAGTGAGCATCATTGCCTTGTTCCATAACATAGAGGAAATGTTTTCAAGTTTTCTCCATTCTGTATGATATTAGCTGTGGGTTTGTCATATATGCCCTTTGTAATTTTGAGGTCTGTCTTTTCTATACCCAGTTTGATAATTGTTTTATCATAAACAATATTGGATTTTATGGCATGCTTTTTTGAGATCTACTGAAATAATCACGTTGTTTTTGTTCTTGATTCTGTTAATGGGATGTATGACATTTATTGATTTGCATATGTTAAACCATCCTTGCATCCCTGGGATGAATCTCATTTGATCATAGTGAATGATCTTTTTTATGTGTTGTTGAATTTGGTTTGCTAGTATTTTGTTGAGAATTTTTCTATCTATGCTTATCAGTGATATTCACCTACAGTTTTTTTGTTTTGTTTTGTTTTTGTTTTGTTGTTGTTTTCTGTGTTCTTGTCTGGTTTTACTATTAGGATAATGCTGGCCTCATAAAATGAGTTTTGTAGTACTCCCTCCTCTTCAGTTTGTTAAAAGAGCTTCAGCACTGTTGATATTCATTGTTTAAATGTTCACTGGAATTCAGTAGTGAAGCCATTAGATCCTGGACTTTTCTCTGATGGGATTATAGCTTTGATCCCATTGTTTGTTATTGGTTTATTGAGGCTTTCTATTTCTTCACAGTTCAATCTTGGTAGATTGTATGTATCCAGGAACTTATTCATTTCTTCTAGGTTTTCAAATTTGTTGACATGTAATTTTTCACAATAATCTCTAATGGTCTTTGTATTTCTGTGGTCTCAGTTGTATAAGACTCAGTTATTTGTTTATTCCTCCACTCCATGCCTTTTAGTTGGAGAACTGAGTCGATTACATTCAATGTTATTGTTGGTAAATAAGGACTTACAACTGCCATTTTATTTCTTATTTTCTAGTTGTTTGGTTACTCCTCTCTTCCTTTCTTATTGTCTTTCCTGTGATTGGACGACTTTATTCCTGGTAGTGTGTCTTAATTTGTTGCTTTAATTTTTAGTGAATCTATTATAGATTTTTGAATCGTGGTTACCACAAGGCCTACAACAATCATCTTGTAGATATAGCAAGTTATTCTGAAGAAATCATGAGTTTTATCTTAGATAACAAAGAATAGAAACAATGAGAAGAATTTTAAAACTTCTACACTTTAACTTAATCTCCCCCCAAATTTTGACTGTAATTGTCTCAATTTACATATTTTTATATTACCTATCTTTTAACAGGTTGCTCTAGCCATTATTGGTTTTGGCAGATTTGTCTTTTGGGCTTCATACTGGAGTTATGAGTGGACTACGCACCACAATTGTACTGTTACAGTATTCTGGGTTTGTCTGTGTACCTAATTATTTGTGTGCATATTAGTGGGATTTTTTGTTTGTTTCTTTGTTAGATTGAAGAACCGTTTTTAGCATTTCTAGTAAGATAGGTCTGGTGGTGGTGAATTCTGTCAGCTTTGTTTGTCTGGTAATACTTTATCTCAATTTCATATTTTCTTTCAGCACTTTGAAAATGTCATTCCACTCCCTCCTGGCCTGTATGGTTTCTGTTGAGAAGCCTGTTACCAGATCAATTGGAGCTTCTTTATAGGTTATTTGCATCTTTTCTCTTGTTGGTTTTAGAATTCTGTGAAAAATGATGGTGGTATTTTGATGGGAATTGTATTGAATTTGGGGAATTGTATTGAATTTATAGATTGCTTTTTGCAGTATGGTCCTTTTCACAATATTGTGTCTACCCATCAATGAACATAGGATGTGTTTGCATTTGTGTCGTCTATGATTTCTTTCGGCTGTGTTTTGTAGTTTTCCTTGTAGAGGTCTGTCACCTCCTTGGTTAAGTATATTCCTAAGTATTTCATTTTTTGCAGCTATTGTAAAAGGAGTTGAGTTCGTGATGTGATTCTCAGCTTGGTCGCTGTTGGTGTATACCAAGGCGACTGATTTGTATATATTAATTCTGTATCTGGAAACTTTGCTGAATCCACCAGTTCTAGGAGCTTTTTGGATCAGTATTTTAGGGTTTTCTAGGTACATGAGCTTTTGCACGGCATAAAGATTAGTCAGCAGAGTAAACAGACAACCCACAGAGTGGGAGAAAATCTTTACAATCTGTACCTCTGACAGAGGAATAATATTAGAATCTACAACGAACTCAAATCAGGAAGAAAAAACAAACAATCCCATCAAAAAGTGAGCTAAGGACAGGAATAGACAATTCTCAAAATAAGATATACAAATGACCAAGAAACATGAAAAAATGCTCAACATCACTAATGATCTGGGAAATGCAAATCAAAACCACAATGTGATACCACCTTACTACTCCTAGAATGGCAATAATTAAAAAATCAAAAAACAGTAGATGTTAGTGTGTATGTGGTGATCAGGGAACACTTTTACACTACTGGTAGTAATGTAAACTGGTACAGCTACTATGGCAAACAATGTGGAGATTCCTTAAAGAACTAAAAGTAAAACTACCATTTGATCCAGCAATCCCGCTAATGGGTATCTACCCAGAGGAAAAGAAGTCATTATTCAAAAAAGATGCTTGCACATGCATGTTTATAGCAGCACAATTCACAATTGATGGAATACTACTCAGCCATAAAAAATAATGAATTACCAGCCCTTGCAGTAACCTGGATGAGATTGGAAACTATTATGCTAAGTGAAGTAACTCAGGAATGGAAAATCAAACATTGTATGTTCTCATTGATATTTGGCAGCTAAGTTATGAGGGCACAAAGGAATAAAAATAATAAGAGATTACCACTAGAGCATTCTTTCTCTATCTTCCTTTGGCATGAGGTCATCAGAATCTAGGTGAGTGTACTGGGATGGGGTCCTTTGTGTCTGCCTATGTATGCCTATCTTGTCTTGGTTGGTGTATTTTACTCTTCTTTTTGTCGTTTCTTCAGTTTGAAATTGAGGTAATTGGTATGAGATCTTTTTTTCTTTTCTAATATAACCATTTAATAGCATAAATTTCTCTCTAAGCACTCTTATATCCTACAAATTTTTATGTGTCATCTATTAATTTTCATTTCTCTTGAATCTTTTCCTTGGACCCATGGTTTATTTATGAGTTGTTTTTTAAATTTCCAAGTGTTTGTCTATGTTCCTGTTATGCCTCTGTTATTGATTTCTAGTTTAATTTTATTATGGTTAAAGAGTTAAATTATTCTAAGCTTATGAAGGTCTTTTTATGATCTACGATATGGTATATCCTGGTAAATGTTTGTTGTGCACTTGATGGAATGTATATTCTGCTCTTCTTGTTGGGTGGCGTGTTCCATAAATGCCAGTGAGATCCAGTTGGTTGATTGTATTATTCAGTTTTTCTATAATCTTGCTTATTTTCTATCTACTGAGTCTACTGATTCCTAAAAGAGAAGTGTTGAAGTCTCCAGCTATATTTGTGGACTATTTTTATTTCATCTGTCATTTTTGTTTTATATACTTCAAAGATTTGTTGCTATGCAATGACAAAAACCTCAATTACTTTTGCACCAACCTAATAATTGCATACACATTCAAGATATTTCTGTCATGGTTAATGGACCCTTTTATTATTAGGTAATAGCCACGTTTATCCCTTGCCACCTTGTTTACTCTGAAGTATATTTTGTTTAACATTAATACACCCCTCAGCTTTTGATTAGAGTTTGCATTGTATATTATTTTCCAACTTTTGCTTTTAATCCACCTATATCATTATATTTAAAGTGAGTTCCTTTCAGATAGCATATAGTTGATTCATTTTTTTGTTGATTCTGATCATCTCTGTGTTTTATTGAATGTTTTTATGTTTGACATAAAATTTTATTGACATTTTATTGAATGTTTAATAAATAATGTTTGACATATTTAGTTCTACTATTGTATTATTTAGTTCTACTTTTTTAAATTTATTTTGTTACTTTCCTCTTTTACTTTTTTCTTTGTTTTTCCCTTCTTGCCTTCTTTTCAGTTATTTCTTTTTAGTAATCTGAATACTTCTAGTACTCCATTTTAATGTATCTATTGCTTTTCTTTCTTTTCTTTTTATTGTACTATTTCTATGGATTGATTGTGTCCTCTTCAAAATTCAAAATTATTTAATAAGTTGAAACTCAATCCTCACTGTGTTGTTATTATGAGGTGAGGCCTTCTGGGAAGGGATTAAGTCATGAGAACTTTGCACTCATGCCTAAATTAGTGCCTTATAAAAGGGCTGGAAGGAACTAGCTTAGGCCCTACCTTTGTGTGCCTTTTGTCATGTGAGGACATGGCATTTGTCACCTCCAATGAATACAGCAACAAGTCACCATCTTGGAAGTAGAGAGTAGCCCTCACCAGACAAGAACCTACCAACACTTTCAGCCTCCAGATCTGGCAGAAGTAAATTTCTGTTCTTTATAAATTACCCAGTCTCAAGTATTTTGTTATAGCAGCACAATAGACTATGATACTGTATAGTTTTTTCATGATTAGTCTAAGGATTCTAGTAAACATACTTATATTTGTGCCATATACTTAGAATCAATATTTTATCACATCAAATTAAATATAGAAGCTTTCTAAACATATAGGTTATTTTACCCTCCACTTTTTATATTGTAGTTTAAAAACTACGTTACATTTACATACATTAAAAACCCTATCAATCATTATATTTTTTATATTGGATATCAAACATATTTTTTAAAACTCAAGAAGTGATCAGTAATTTGTTATACTTACACAGATTTTATCCATTTGTGCTGTTCTTTCTTGATTCTTGATGTTTTAAGTTTCCATATAGGATCACTTCTGTTTTGTCTGAATAATTTCCTTTAGCAGTTCTTTACAAGCATTATCTGCTGGCACTGAATTCTCTTTGTTTTCCTTCTTATAAGAATGCTTTTATTACCACACCTTTACTTCTGCAGGATATTTTTGCTGAAGACAGAATTCTGAGTTAAAAGCCTTTTTTTGGCCAAGCATTTTAAAAATGTTGTGCTACTTACTTCTGGCCTCCATGGTATCTAGAGGAATCTACTATCATTCCAATAATTGTTTCTCTTTGAGTAATGTGTTGTTTTTCTTGGGCTTGTTTCAAGGTTTTTTCCTTTGCTTTTAGTTTTTAGTAATTGAATTATGGTGTGTCTAAGAATAGATTTATCGAGGTTTATCCTTTTGGGGGTTTGCTGAACTTTGGGGTTTATAACTTTCATCATTAGAGGATGTTTTCAGCCATTATTTCTGTTTTAACTTTTATTTTAAGTTCAGGTGTACGAGTGCAGGTTTGTAACATAGGTAAACTTGTGTCATGCGAGTTAATTTTATGGATTATTTCATCACCTGGGTATTAAGCCAAGTACCCATTAGTTATTTTTCCTGATCCTGTCCCTCCTCCCACCTACCACCTTCTGATAAGCTCCAGTGTGTGTTGTTCCCTCTATATGTCCATGTGTTCCCATGATTTAGCTCCCACTAATAAGTAGGAATATGTGATATTTAGTTTTCTGGTCCTGCGTTAGTTTGTTAAGGATAATGGCCTCCAACTTCATCCAGGTCCCTGCAAAGGACGTAATCTCATTCTTTTTTATATTCAGCCATTATTTCCTCAAAAATATTTCCACATCACACATTAGCACCTCTCCTTCTGGAACTCTAATGACATGAATGTTAAAACCCTGGGGCCCCACTGACTCTTATAGTTTTATTCATTGCTTTTCAATCTCTTTTTTCTTTTCTTCAAATTGGATAATTGTTTTTGATCTGGATGTAAAAGTTCATGGACGTTAAAACATGAAGAATTGGAAATAAGCATTTCTCCCCCAACAGCTTCTATTTATGTGTAACTATCAAAAATTCTGTCCCTTTATTTTTGTTGATTATGCCTATAATATCACTTTTTTCTTGTTTTAAAATTGCAAATGCCCTACATTCATTATCCATATCCTCTATATTGATATATAGACATTTGTGTCTGAAAAGGTTTCTAGAACTTTTCTGTTTTCTTTCTTCATAAGATACACTGGGCGTGTCCTCTACTACATTGTTCTGTTTTTGTCATGCCCCCCACAGCATCTGGTTTACAGTTGTATCTGATAATATTTTTCCTCCCTTTGAATATACATTAAAGACCCTCTTTAGGAGGTCAACGGTGTTCCTTTAAACCAGGCTCAGATGTGAGATGCACTCATTCACTTGCTGGTGGCTCATTCTTTAGGTTTGGGGATGATTCAAACCCAAGAATCCTTAGAATGAATGACTTTTTCCTAGGAAAATGAGCGGCTGGAATAAAGCTCTGCTGTTTTTCTCTAGGTGACCTTTGGGTTATTGCTGAATCAGTTTTTCCTCTGTGCCCCTATTTCCCCAGATTCACAGCATCACAAATGCTCCAGGATCAATAGGCACTCAGCTTGAAGTAAAGTCTGTGCTGATTTTTTACACATTTATTACTCAAGTCCTTGCCATCTCTCTGGCTACTGAAGGAATAAAACTGTTTGAGGAGGTTATTGGGTTAAATGAAGTGAAGGTGAGTTATTCTGCCACAGAAAGTGAACAAGGACAATTAGTGTTGAAACGTGGGAGTGAGGCAGGAACATTGCTGTTGTAGTCAGGAGTGTAGTCAAGATCTGATAAAAACTGCAGTGCCTGGTGATGACTACCCATTGGTAAGATGTGTATGTGGGTGTGTATATACAGAATAGTTGGTGGAGGAACATCTTGATGGGAACAAAAGTGACAGGTATCCTTTTCTCACTTTTTCTTATGATTCACCAATAAGAATCAGCTTTAACAAAATTTCTCAAAAGAGAATAACTCTCTGGAAAGAAGATTACAGAAATAAGTCCAAGAGGCAAAAATGAAAAACATAACTTTGATTTCCTTGTATACAGAGAAGAATGGAAAGGATTAATTTCTGAATGAGTTTCAGCATAGTGTTGAAATGATGGTGCAAGAATGTTAGAAGACAGTGGTTCTGCCTTAGGGCTCACAATATATGTGCATTGCTGACCTAGAAGTCACTTGGTTAAAAGTAAGAACTCCTTCAGTTTTAGAAAAACCAACACAAACAGGCTTATGGGAAAAGGGGAATTTATTGACTTACAAAATGGAGAGGTTAGGAGGTCGTCTAATTACAGCCACAGCTGGATTCAAGGTACAGTAATGTGATAAGGACTTGATTCTTTGCAATCTCTCAGCTGTGCCATCAACTTTGTTGATTTCATTCTCAGGCTCTCACCTCAAGGTCTAAAGATAACTTCCCTAGCTTCTGACGTTACATCATTTTTCTTTCAGTCCAATGGGGAAAAAACAAGAGTTTCTTTCCTAGGATACTAATAACTTGAACCTGTATCACTCTTGAGCCATTCACTGTAACCAGGAGAATGCAAGTCCAGGTCACAAGTGTTGTCCCTGAATGAGAGGTGAAATTCTGAAACTGGAAGCACATAGACTGAAAGTGGGTATTGTGGTGGTTTTCCAGAAAGAAATTGGGGTATGATTACCAGAAGAAGGTAACAATATGCTGGCACCAACTAGCTATTCACCATCTATATCTCCAATATCTCCAATATAGATGGTGAATGAAATTCTGGTTTTCTTTATTCAGGCCTCTGAGAAGCATGGGCATTTTCATGTAGCTTGAAATTTAAATGGTGCAAAGCAGTTTTACCTGGCAGTTAATCATATGACACAAGAGCCCATTCAAAGTGGGTTTGTTAGACACTTGTGAGTTACAAAAAGGGAGTAAGTGATCAAGGCCACCACATGTGCTTCGCTGAGATTTGCGAATGGTAGCTCAAAAGAATACAGTATTTGCAAGAAGAGAAACAGTAACATAATTAGAGAATTTACAATCAAATAAAGGTGGTTTCGAGGGTTACACTGAATAGGCATACCAAACTCTCACACCTGTTGCCAATTTTATGGACTATAAAGAAGGTAATGATCTTTGGTTTCCCGTCCCCTATCTAGGAAAGTAGATAGTGCCAAGATACGGGCTAAGTGTTTCTTAGAACTAAAAATCATGAAACATACCGTGAATTATTTACATGTATAACCCAGCTTTTCCAGGCCACACTAGCCTAGGGACAAGAATCGGATTGTGCAAAAGCTGCAAAAACAGCATTTCCATCACGTTTCTCCCATTCACTCTGGAGAAACCCAGTATCATTTAAATTTATGGAGCACGAGCTTTTTCAGGGAGTTTCTAGAAATCTCATTTATAGCCAGAGAATGAGCTATCCTGGTTGTCATGTATGCATGTAATTTCCCATCTTTTCTGCTTTGCTTCATGTGCTAATGTTGCAAATAGTCGGCAATGCTAAACACTGAAAGCTATGCCACCAGTGCCCCCTGAAGACACCAATGCTGTTGTTTCTTTTGTTGATATCTACAGTAAGACTCTCGTATATAACGCTAAGATGACTAGATAAACTTTAGTCGTCTTAGCCTTATAAAGTTATGTAATATATAATCCTTATATTTATAAAACAGTATCAGTGTCCAGTATTGAACACAATGAAAGGGTTGCCAGTGCCTTTGTCATTGCTATTACTTCTTTTGCTGGTATTTTTAGAACTACTTACACTGAGAATGCCTTGTCTCATAGAGTCAAGCCCCACATATAGCTGGATATTGGCCTCGAAGCACCAGGGCTGTGATGAAAGACATTCTGAGTGACAGATGTTCCACTATGATTAGAATCTCTCTCTTCTACTTTTCACATTTTTTTCTCCTTTTCTTCAACACCGAGGCATTTTCTTTAGATCAGTATTTTAGGCCTTGATTCTCTGTTCCCATAGGACAACGTCAGATTTCTAATGCTGGAAATAGCAAACAAGCTTATATCAGATCAACCTTCCCAAGGAAGGCAACCAGAAAAATTTAAATTATATATACACACACACATATACATTAAGCCAAGATTAAGCAAAGCTCAGAGAGGTGAACTTTACTTTCAGTACCTCCTTTTTCTTCAGTGCATTTGCTGACTCTCAATTAAAAGCTGAAAAGGCTGAGAACCAGAGCAGAGATATTTTGAGAGTCTCATAGGGCTGGAGAAATAAAAATTGGAGTTTGGTGTCTGTCAAAGTATAGCAGGGCCCAGTTGGAATTTCAGCTGTGGCCTTTAGAGGACTATACCCCAGGAGTAAGAGTAAACCAGAAATAGAGTAGCCCAGATGAAGACTGAAACCCATCCTTGTATCAACTCCTTGAATCAACTTTGAATCCTTGAATCAACTCTGCCCCTAGCCTAAGTATCAGCAAAGAGACTGAGAAGCTGAGCAAAACGTTTTGCCCACTTATGCGACTGAGGAGATGTAAACTGAAGTTTAGGAAGGGCCTTGCAACCACCTCAGGCTTTCACTTGGTGCCCTGGAAGAACTACATTTTTTTTTTTCAGAAGCAGGTTTTATATTTTACAGAGGTACTTTTGCATAAAGTAGCCCAAAAGAACATCCAGTATGTTTTCTCTGAGTCCTCTGAAATGAACAGGTGCTTTCCTATTTAGTGAGACTTCTCACTACAGAACATTATAATAACATTTGGGAAAGGTCAGAATTAACAGTGAGTCAGTGAGTTACCCAAAACTGAATCAGTGCTTTTCTTCGGAGGGTAATGAGATAACCTGTGAACAAAAATTGAGGTATGATTAAACAATTAGATTTTCATACTCCTCAACATTGTTTACATTTTAGGTTTCACTCAAGTTTTTCCTAGCCTTTGTCAGTCATAAGCCCAGCAAAAACAGAATTTTCCTGCAATGGTTCTAATGAAGTGTTGTCAATGAAGGAATTATTTACAGAGGTGTCAAGGTTAAGGGACAAAGCAAACGTCGAGATGCCAAGAAGCTAATGACAGTGGGGAACCTAGGTCTGAAAAAGTAAGAGTGCAGAAAGTAAAATAGAGTTACTGGAGCAGGAGCTGATGCAAAAAAGAAGGATCACTCAATGGAGCTATGGAAATGGAGGTCACCAGCTGCTCTGCACTACTAAAAAAATAAAGAAATAAGGAAAGACGAGAAAAGGAGACTAGAACTACATTTTTAAGAGAAAGTATGAATAAGAGAGAAATTATTCTTCAGAAAAGATAGAAGCACAGTCTGAAATAAACTCAATCACTAATTGGATTAAGGTGATTCAGCCTTAGCACCACTTTACCTGCCATTAGTAAAAGCAAATCTTTTTATAGGAAAATTACGTTGTCCGGACACTCAAATTATTTTTAGGTTTTGATGCATCATGTCAAGCATTCAATAAAATATATTAGTCATACCATAAGACAAGACAAAATGATCAAAACCAGACAACCAGACACTTGAAACAGATCTAAAGGAGATATAGATAATGGACCTAAAATAACTGTGATTAAAGTATGTAAGAAATTAGACAATAAAACAGAAGATATCACCTTCTAGCTAGAATGTATAAAATGAAACAAATAGAAAATTGAAACTGAAAAATGCAGTAACTAAAAGAACTCAACAGGCCAGGCATAGTGGCTCATGCCTGTAATCCCAGCATTTTGGGAGGTCGAGGTTGGTGGATCACTTGAGGTCAGGAGTTCGAGACTAGCCTGGCCAACATGGCTAAAACCCATATCTACTAAAAATACAAAAATTAGCTGGGCATGGTAGCAGGCACCTGTAATCTCAGCTCCTCAGGAGGCTGAGGCAGGAGAATCACTTGAACCTGGGAGGTGGAGTTTGCAGTGAGCTGAGATTGCACCACTGCGTTTGATCCTGGGCAACAGAGTGAGACTTCATCTCAAAACAAACAAGCAAAAAATAACTCAACAGATGGATTCAATAGCAGATTATCATCTAGCATTGACAAACATTTTTAATAGAGGTCAGATAGTAAATGTTTTAGGATTTGCAGGCCACATTCAGTCTCCGGGTCATACTCTCACTCTGTTTTTCCACAATCCTTTAAATGGAAAAAACATGCTTATCTTCTAGGCTGTGCAGAAATAGGCTGTGGGTTAGATTTGGCCCATAGGCTGTAGTTTGCTAAGACTTGGAGTAGATACAGCCAAAATGGAGATTAATGAATTGAAATATAGGTCAGAAGAAAAGACCCAGACTGAAGCAGAAGGCAAAGAAATGATTGAAAATGCAGGGAAAAAAGAGAGGATATGATTTTTTAATTGTACAGTATATGTATAACTGATGTTCTGGAAAAAGTACAGAGAGTGGGGAAGAGTCAATATTTAAACAAATAATGACCTAAAATTTTACGCGATTGAGTAACACAATCATGTTAAAGACTAAAGAATCAATAAAAGCTCTCAATCAGGATAAATACAAAGGAAACATGATCATACCATGACAAATGCTGAAAACGAAAGACTAAGAGAGAATCATAGAAACATCCAGGATGGGGAGGAGACATTATCTTTAAAGAAGCAACTGTATCACTAACAGCTGCCTGGTCAATAAAACCATGGAAGCCAAAAATTAGTGGACTGATATTCTCAACAGACTGAAAGAAAGTAACTGCCATGCAAGATTTCAATAGCCAATGAAATTATTCTTCTGAAAGGAAGAAAAAATGAAGTCGTTTTATGACAAACGAAAACTGGCAGAGTTCAATGCTTGAAGGCCCATGATAAAAAAAAAATGCTAAATCTAATTCTTCAGGTAGAAGAGAAATTATAGCTGATTAAAGCAAAGAAATGCAGGAAAGAATAAAGAGCAGTGGGAAGGGCATATATGTAGATACACCTACATAAGTGTTGACTTATTAAAAGTAATTATAATTCCTTGTGGAGTTTAAGCCATATATATAATTAAGATATTTGATCTTCCTTATAAAAGGAGTAAGGCGTACCATGAGAGAAAGGAGGGGGCATAAATTGAATTAAAATGTTTTAAGGTCCTTATATGGTTCAGGAACTGGTAAAAGTACTTTATAAAAGCAACTTATATAAAACTTTAATATGTCACGAATGCATCTTGCAATCTCTGGGACAGCAGTTTGTAATTACTTTTGGTCTCAGAAAAACTTCACATTTTAAAGAAATCGAGTATATCAAAGAGCTTTTTAAGATATATATATATATACACACACATACATCCACACACACACACATATATATGTTTACCATATTAGACATCCAAACAAAGGAATGTTAAAAATATTGTCATTTTAAAAAATTGTGAACCCATTATGTTACAGAAATAAAATTTCTACAAAAACGAACTATATTTTGTAAAATAAAAAAAAATGCTTAGAAGAGTGGCATTGTGTTACATTGTTACAAGTCTTTAATAGTGGGCTTAATACAAGACAGCTGGATTCTCATATTTACTTTTGCATTCAGTCTCTTGCTATATATTGGCTTTGTAGAAGAATATGAAAAAGATCTGACTTCATGTAGAGATGTAATTTTCAAAAGGGAATGTGCTAATAGACTTCTCTGATAACTGTTGCTAGTTTCCTTAGCTATGACACCAAAATTCAACAGGTGATTTTTTTTAACTTTTATTTTAAGTTCAGGGGTACATGTGCAGGTTTTTTACACAGGTAGACTTATGTCTTGGCGGTTTGTTGTATAGATTATTTTGTCACCGAGGTATTAAGCCTAGTACCCATTAGTTATTTTTCCTGATCAGCTTCCTCCTCCCACCTTCTACCCTGAAGTAGGCCCCAGTGTGTGTTGTTCCTCTCCATGTGTCCATGTGTTCTAATAATTTTATTCCCACTTATAAATGAGAACATGTAGTATTTGGTTTTACGTTCCTGTGTTTGTTTGCTAAGGACAATGGCCTCTAGCTCCATCCATGTCACTGCAAAGGACATGATCTTGTTCTTTTTAATAGCTGCATAGTATTCCATGGTGTATATGCACCACATTGTTTTTATCCAGTCTATCATTGATGGGTACTTAGGTTGATTCCATATCTTTGCTATTATCAATAGTGCTGCAGTGAACATACATGTGCATGTGTCTTTATAACAGAACAATTTATATTTCTTTGGATATATACCCAGTAATGGGATTTCTGGGTCAAATGGTATTTCTGCTTTTAGATCTTTGAGGAATTGCCACACTGTCTTCCACAATGGTTGAACTACTGTACACTCCCACCAACAGTGTATAAACATTCCTTTTTCTTCACAACCTCGCCAGCCTCTGCTTTTCTTTTGAGTTTTCATAGCCATTCTGACTGGTGTGAGATGGTAACTCATTGTGGTGTTGATTTGCATTTGTCTAATGATCAGATGTTGAGCTTTTTTCATATAATCGTTGCATGCCTGTATATTTTAAAGTTTCTTTGCAACATGAAATCTGAAACCATATTGATAAACTTTCCACACTGTATTACATTAAAATCCATTAATCTATCTTGCCCTTTAAATATGTTTTTTAACCCATGTATGATTTCGTAACACCGCACAATGGTTTTTTGAAAAATATTGGTTCCTGGGGTTATGCAGATCTTCTAAATGATGATACATTTTAGGACACAATATAAAAAAAAAACAAATTAGTTAATGTTTCCAGTAATCTCGTCAGAAATCTCTAAGTATTAGGAAGCTCTAAAACTCACTGTGGTGAATACAAGTTTTACAGAAATCCAATATTTTTTTGAAAGCTTGAATTTCATCACTGGCAATGAATGCTGCCAGATGTTTCCTTTGAAGTGATAGGCTCATTTTGTTCATTTTTGAGAAATATCTGCAAAATACTCAAGTCTGAATAAACCATAGTTTGTCTCTCATTCTTTCAATTAAAAATGGCATTCTGTGAAAAACAAGACTATTCAGTTTGCAACTCAAACAAATGTACAATACTTTTCCTCCATTCAGTCATCATACTTGGATATACATCACAAATGCTTGATGTAGACTTCTCATTTTTGTTAAAGAGACTATTAAGATATGTATTCAAAAATTAACGTTTGGTAAAATTAACTGCTTCATCGAGTACACCACTGCTTTTGTAGCATCAGTGCAAATGTCAACACAGTTAAAAATACATCTTACTTTTTACTATCATGAAAATTGTTTTGACCTTGTGAGTCCCCTTATCTATGCTATGGCCATGCTACCCTGAACGCACCCAAACTTGAAAGCTAAACAGGGTTGGGCCTGGTTAGTACTTGGAAGGGAGACCTTGTGGATCCCCTTAAAGAGTCTCAGGATCTGGCAGAGATCTGTATACCATACTTTGAATACCACTACTCTCGGGAAACTATTGAAAGAATAATAAATGAATGTATAACTAAGCCAGGCGCAGTGGCTCATGCCTGTAAACCCGGTACTTTGGGAGGCAGATCACTTGAGACCAGGAGTTTGAGACCAGCCTGGGCAACATGGCAAAACTCCATCTCTACTAACAAAAATTGGACATGGTGACATGTGCCTGTAATTCCCACTACTTGGGAGTCTGTGGCAGGAGAATCGCTGGAACCTGGGAGGCAGAGGTTGTGATGAGCCGAGATCATGCCACTGCACCCCAGCCTGAGTGACAGAGCGAGATTCTGTCACCAAAATAAATAAATAGGTAAATAATAAAGTATAACTAACAATCTGATACAGGGATAAAAAGGAATGAAAAATAGTAAGGCAAGAAAGGAGAGAAAAAAATGGTAGAACACAGAGTAAAACATAGATTTAAGCCCTTACGATAAGTTCATTCCTTGGTCTTCAATGCAAGTAGATCCTGACACATACTCCTAATGATTCTATGTTCCCAGACAGACTTGAATCTTAGTTTAAGCAGAATTTATCTTGAATCTGAGATTCCTGCTTCAAATAAGAATGCTTGGCAGAAAAAAAGACCCTTGCTTAAAATTATTTGAACAACAGGTTTAGAAAGGAATGTTATGAAGAAATAACAACCCTTACTTTGCTAAATGAAGAAAGCAACTCACACTAATTTATTTGAGAATGGATATTAAACCCTGTGGATGGATATCAAAGATGCATACAGAATATGTCCAAGACAGGAAAATCTTTTGGGTACGGAGCCTCTCAAGTTTCAGGAGAAACTTGAGATTGGCATATTCATTTGCTTTATATTCTAAGGCAAATTCAAGGACAAACAGGGGGAGGTAAGGTAGCATCCTCTAAATTCCCTTTCCCCAAAGACCAACTGTCTAGTTCACTGGAATAGACTGCTAGAATTCATCGATAGTATCCTTACCATCCATCTCCATTGCAAAGGTATATCTATCTTATTGACTGGTTGTCCATCAAATCTGAATCTAATCTATCTCATTGACAGACTATGTCTCTCAAAATATGCCTTCATTAGTTTACCGAGAGATGTTTGTCAATTTATTTTGAGTTGAATCACAGATCCATCATAGAATTATAACATAGTAGAGTTGGAAGTGACCTTTGCAGTCTTTTCTTCTAACCTCCTATCTAACAGATAAATCTCCTCTGTAGTCTCCATGCCTAAGGGTCATTCAGTGAGTCCTTAGATATGTCTGGGAGCTCACTAACATGTAAAACAGGCTGTTTCAATTAAAGTCAGCTCCATTTCTTTGCAAGTTCTCCTTATATTGAATCGGGACTCCTTAGAATTTTCATTTCACTCTACGTTCTCATTCTGATTTTCTACATCTTCACAGAACAAGCTTAGTCTTTTTTTCAGATGGCCAGCTACTTTGGGATTAATGTAGTAATTCTCTATTTTTCTACAGATGCCTCTGGGAGGCATCTTCAAGAGACGACCTTGAAGTCTCTGGTGGGGGGTGAGGAATAGAGAAACACATGCATCTTTTAAACATTATTGTAGTGGACATAGTTTAATGCGCACCTAACACCCGTTATCTCCCTTCCTATTTTATAACACATCCCTGATTTTATTCAGATGTCCATCATCCACTCCCCAATCACACTAACCCAAGTGACCCAGGGGGAAGTGGTCTTGTCCTCAGCACTAGAAATGAATCGTGATTATCTAAGACAATCAAGGTAAGCCAAACTTCTTTAACAGTGACCAGTTCAGAAACAAAAATTAAGCTAATAAATTCATGCCATACACCTACCAACTATTACTGATACAGTGGAATGTGACTTTGAACTAATTGGACTAAAGGGAAGTACTTTTTGTTTTATGGCTGAGAGAAACATTGTTATCTCTCTGTCACTGAAAATGAACAGGAAGGATATTTCCTCAGTGGCTTTAGGCAGTCATCTTCCACGAAGGAAGACAGTCTGAGACCCATGGACACACACAGAAAAGGACTGAGCTAAGAGAAGTGGAGAAAAATAGAACTGGGAACTTGATGCCCAGAGTCCAAACTATTCGGGGCTCCCAGTCATGTGAAGTTAAAATTGTTATCATTTAACTTAGTTTAGTTGGCTTTTCTGTTTCTTGCAAACCAAGATATGCTAATACAACCATCTACTCCCTTAAGGTGAAGCTTCTGACACTTATGGAGAATTGCAGGGTTCATTTTATTTGGTTGGTGCAAGTGGACTAGATTGAGATGAATACATAAACAAAGGTTTACAGAGGTAGAGAATCAATTATAAGCATGAACTTTGGTCGTAACTCTAGATAATTTTCATCGGCCCAATGTTAGAGAAGGAAATTGGCATTAGTTGAATGCCTATTATGTGCCAGGCACTTTCCAATATTTGAAGGCACTTAATCCTCACAGTAACCCTGTGAAGGAGGTACAAGTTTGCCTGTGGAAAGTGAGCCTTACTAAAGTTAAATGCATAGCCCAGGGTCATACAGCTAGTAGGTGGTAGAGTTAAGACCCAATCTTATTCTGGTTAGCTACAAATCCAGTGCTGTTTCTGTTACATCCCTGGCAGACAATTCTTTCCAGATAATTAGAGTCTCTAGACCAGAGAGAGCTATCCAAAGCCTTAGACCAATCCTCTTCTGAAACGGTGGTATTATATAGTGGTTTAAAGCATAGACTCACACCAACATTGGCTTAAATTTTGATACCAATTATTCAGCTCCATTTCTTATAAAATTCTTCTTTGCACTGAGGCAAGCTGGCACTATTCAATATCTTTTTGACCTTCAAAGAGTTGCCCTCTCTCAGTTTCAATTTTTCTCCTTTGCAAAATAATGTCTTCATTGTTGTTGTGAAGATTAATGAGATAACATCTTTAAAGTTCCTGGAATATAAGTGCAACGGTGAATCAACAGTCAGATGGTATGAGTTGTCTGCCTTGGAGGGGAGGAGTATTTTATCACTGACTTTTTTTTAGAATGTTAAAGTCATTGTAATAATAGTCAATGTTGTTTGTTTCAAATCCTCTATAGGCACTTTATCCCATTATTGCCTGCACTGGGGGCAGACCACTCTTAAAACCCTGTATTTGGTAGGTATCTCTGTGAGTACATGCCACCTATTATATTCTTCAAAAATAGAAAGAATTTTACAGTGAGGACAGGAAATTTAAACAAACTTAGCCTTTACAACTCAGATTAAAAGGCACTCATTCCACTGGGCATAGCCTCTGGATAAGATTATTAGTTGGATTTTTCAAAATAAAAATTATATAGCTGGTATAGTACAAAGAAAGCACTATATATCAGAATGGATGTTATTTTCCCTCCCAACCATGAGATCCTAGAGATGAGATTTGTTCAACATTTCGTAATGCTTACAGAGGTGGGCAGGGAGCGCTTAATCTCAGTGAATCTTCCTGACAACCTGTGAAGTACTGGTGGGAGGTAAGGTTATACAATCAATTTTTCTGAAGAACAAACAGATTTGTAGATGAAGTTTAAGTCTTTGGTAATGGGAGAGGGGAATATGATCTTTCCAGTCTCTTACTTTTCAAGCTACGTGAAGACTACTAGCTTGCTTGAAACTCAAATATGTGTTTAAATCATATCCTGACTGGACTCAGTATGTATGCGATCCAGATTGGCTGAGCCAACTAGGCCTATAAATCAAGAGTGGATACTCAGAAGCTGGTTTGAATAATTTCCCACTCCCAGTTCTTAGCTGTATGTCCAGCTGCGTCCACTAGAGAGTAAGGTCCCTGAGAGCCCAAGACTCATAATATTCATCTTTGTATTCAAGTTGTTTAGCACAGTTTTCTTGAGTGTTCATGAAAACATTCATCTTTAAGGGCAGAGGGTACTGGATAGAAGAGCAGAAATCTTTAGGTAATTCTTCAGTTCCACATTCCTTCCAGTCTCTCAGATGCTGGAGTTTCTCTCAACATCAGTAAGTGCCTGTTGCAGCCTGAAAAAAAAATACACACACACACGCACACACACACACACACACACATACATACATATATATGTACATGTGCATATGTGGGTGTGTGACTGTGTGTCTGGAAGCTGAACTTCCATATCTACTTTTATGAAGACAAGCGTTCATAAAGGAATTAGAGACCAGATGGAAGAGGACTGATAGAGCATTGGGTGCACGTTCATAAAAAGTTGGATTTAGACATAGAAGGTCTCGTGGTTAATGCTTAGGCCTTTCTCCTGTAACTCATTGGACCTTTTCTCACACCACACCATTGGCTTCATATAAAAACAGGCTTCAGATGCCCACACAGTTTTCCACTCTAGTGAACTACCTGCTCGCCCCTGCTTTGGCCTCTGCTTGCCAATTTATTCCTGATCTTCCCAGTTTCTGACTTTGTGACTTATGTTTGCCAATAAAGTGTCATCAACTCCTACATTCAGCACTATTTACTCAACTCTTAAGTATAAGAGAAGCAGCTATGGATCATGAAGGCCATCTTTGAAATATAAAGATTAGACCTCATGTGATTATGAAATGAAAGTTATTGGAGGCCTCTGGAAGCCTAGGAATACCATGGGATCTGTTCTTCTGAAGTTTGATTTCAAAATCACATACACAAGATCATATCATCCTCAAATAGAGCTAGTTTTACTTCTTCTTTTCCAGTCTCAATTCCTTTCCCCCTACCCTTTATCTTCCCTAATTGCCATGGCTAGAATCTCCAATATAATGTTGAATACAAGAAATACAAGAAAGCTTTCCCTGTAAGATCCCTTTTCCTGATCTTTCGGGGAAATCTTTCAGTCTTTCAATCTTTAAGAATGTTAGATGGGTTTTTTGTAGATGAACTTTTCACATTGAGAAAGTACCCTAGTTTGTTGAGATTATTCTTTAAATCATGCAAGTATGCTGAATTTGGTCAAAGCTTTTCTGGGACCATTGAGGTGATCATGATTTTTTTTTGTCCCCTATTTAGTTAATATAGTAAATTACATGATTGATTTTTGTGTATGTAACCAATCTTGTATTCCTGGGTTAAATCCCACGCGACCATTATGTATAATCCGTTTATATGTTGCTTTACTTAGTTTGCTAGTATTTTGTTAGTATTCTGCATCTACATTCATAAAGATATTACTCTGTAGTTTTCTTCAGATGTCTTTGTCTAGTTTTGGTATGAAGGTAATGTTGGCCACACAGAATGAATTAAAAAGTGTTTCGTCTTCTATTTATTGGAAGAGTTTGTAAAGTATTGGTGTCAATTCTTTTTTAATGTTTGGCATAATTGTCTAATGAGGGCATCTGGATCTGGAATTTTTTTGTAAAAATTTTTTTATTCTGAGTTCAATCTCTTGTTACTGTTCTATTCAGCTTTTTGGCTTCTTGAGTCACTTTCGGTAATTTGTGTCTTCTAAGAACTTGTCTATTTCATCTAAATTATGTAATTTGTTGGCATACAGTTATAGATGGTATTCCCTATAATTATTTTTAATTTCCTATGTCATTAGTAGTGTCCCCTCATTTATTCCTGATATTAGTAATTTGAGTCCTACATCTTTTTCTTTCTTGGTCATTGCAGCTAACGTTTGGTCAAATTTCTTGATTTTTTTTTTTTTGTTTTAAATTTTTGGTTTCATTGACCTTTATTTTTCCGTCCTGTATTCTATTTATGTCTAATCTACTCTTCATTCTTTTTGTTTGGACTTACTTTGCCCTTTCGTAGTTTCTTAGAAAAGAGGAAGTTTAGGTTATTAATTTAAGACTTTTCTTCTTTTGTAATATAGGCATTTATAGCTATATATTATTCTGTAACCATTAGCTGCATTCCATAGGTTTTGGAGTGCTATGTCTTTTTTTAATTTTTAATTTCTGTGGGTACATATTACATGTATATTTATGGGGTACATGGAATATTTTGATACAGGCATGCAATGTGTAAAAATTACATAAGTGTAAATGGGGTATCCATCACCTCAAGCATTTATCCTTCATACTACACACAATCCAATTATATTCTTTTAGTTATTATTTAAAAAATTTTTTTTGAGACAGATTCTCATTCTATTGCCAAGCTGGAGGGTAGTGACATGATCTTGGCTCACTGCAACCTCCAACTCCTGGGTTCAAGTGATTGTCCTGCCTCAGCATCCTGAATAGCTGGGATTACAGGCATATGCCACCATGCCTGGCTAATTTTTGTATTTTTAGTAGAGATGGGGTTTCACCATGTTGGCCAGGCTGCTCTCAAACTTCTGACCTCAAAGAACCACCTGCTTTGGCTTCCCAAAGGGCTGGGGTTGTAGGCATGAGCCACCGTACATGGCCTATTCTCTTTTAGTTACTTTTTTATTTTTCCGTAAGTTATTGGGGTACAGTTGGCATTTCATTACATGAGTAAGTTCTTTAGCGGTGATTTGTGAGATTTTGATGCACCCATCACCCAAGCAGTATACATTGTACCATATTTGTATTCTTTTATCCCTCACCCCCCCATTCTTTCCCCCAAGTTTCCAAAGTCCACTGTATCATTCTTGTGCCATTGTGTCCTCACAGTTTAGCTCCCACATATCAGTGAGAACATATGATGTTTGGTTTTCCATTCCTGAGTTACATCACTTAGAATAACAGTCTCCAATTTCGTCCAGGTCATTGCAAATGCTGTTGATTTATTCTTTTTATGGCTGCATAGTATTCCATTATATATATGTGTGTGTGTGTGTGTATGTGTGTGTGTATGTGTGTGTGTGTGTTTGTGTGTGTGTGTATGTATATATCCCAAAGTTTCTTAATCCACTCATTGATTGATGGGCATTTGGGTTGGTTCCATGATTTTGCAATTGTGAATTGTGCTGCTATAAACATGCGTGTACAAGTATCTTTTTCGAATAATGACTTCTTTTCCTCTGAGTAGATACCCATTAGTGGGATTGCTGGATCAAATGGTAGTTCTACTTTTAGTTCTTTAAGGAATCTCCACACTGTTTTTCATAGTGGCTGTACTAGTTTACATTCCCACCAGCAGTGTAGAAGTGCCCTGATCACCACATCCACTCCAAAATATACTGGTTTTCTTATTTTTTTATTATGGTCATTCTTGCAGGAGTAAGATGGTATCGCATTGTGGTTTTGATTTGCATTTCCCTGATCATTAGTGATACTGAGCATTTTTTCATATGTGTGTTGGCCGTTTGTATATCCTCTTTCAATAATTGTCTATTCATGTCCTTAGACCACTTTTTGATGGGATTATTCGTTTTTTTCTTACTGATTTGTTTGAGTTCATTGTAGATTCTGGATATTAGTCCTTTGTCAGATGTATTGATTGTGAAGATTTTCTCCCATTCTGTGGGGGGTTGTCTGTTTACTCCGTCGACTGTTCATTTTGCCGTGCAAAAGCTCTTTAGTTATAATTAGGTCGTAGCTATTTATTTTTGTTTTTATTGCATTTGCTTTTGGGTCCTTGGTTATGAAATACTAGCCTAAGCCAATGTCTAGAAGTGTTTTTCTAATGTTATTTTCTAGGATTTTTATAGTTTCAGGTCTAAGATTTAAATCCTTAATCTATCTTGAGATGATTTTTGTGTAAGATGAGAGATGAGGATCCAGTTTCATTCTGCTACATGTGACTAGCCAATTATCCCAACACCGTTTGTTAAAAACGGTGCCCTTTCCCCAATTTGTGATTTAATTTGCTTTGTTGAAGATCAGTTGACTGTATTTGGGCTTATTTTTGGATTCTCTATTCTGTTCCATTGGTCTATATGCCTGTTTTTATGCCAGTTCCATGCTGTTCTGGTGACTATGGTCTTATAGTATAGTTTGAAATCAGGTAGTGTGATGCCTCCAGATTTGTACTTTTTTGCTTAGTCTTGCTTTGGCTATGCGGGCTCTTTTTTGGTTCCGTATGAATTTTAGAATTGTTTTTTCCAATTCTCTGAAGAATGATGGTGGTATTCTGATGGGGATTGCATTGAAGTTGTTGATTGCTTTAGGCAGTATGGTCTTTTTCACAATATTGACTCTATCCATACATGAGCATGGGATGTGTTTCCATTAGTTTGTGTCATCTGTGATTTCTTTCAGCAGTGTTTTGTAGTTTTCCTTGTAGAGATCTTTCAACTCCTTTGTTTGGTTTATTCCTGTGGTTTTTTTTGTTTTTTTTTGTTTGTTTGTTTTTGTTTTTTTTTTTTTTTTTGCAGCTATTGTAAAAGGGGTTGAGTTCTTGATTTGATTCTCTGCTTGGTTGCTGTTAGTGTATAGAAGAGCTACTGATTTGTGTACACTAATCTTGTATCCGAAAACTTTGCTGAATTCTTTTATCAGTTCCAGGAGCTTTTTAGAGGAGTCCTTAGAGTTTTCAAGGTAAACGATCATATCATCAGCATACAGTGAAGTTTGACTTCCCCTTTACCCATTTGGATGCCCTGTACTCTTTCTTTTGTCTGATTGCTCTGGCTAGGACTTCCAGTACTATGTTGAAGAGGAGTGGTGAGAGTGGGCATCCTTCTTTTGTTCCAGTTCTCAGAGGGAATGCTTTCAACTTTTCCCCCTTCAGTATTACATTGGCTCTGGGTTTGTCATAAATGGCTTTTATTACATTGAGGTAGTTCTTTGTATGCCAATTTTGCTGAGAGTTTTAATCATAAAAGGATGCTGGATTTTTTCAAATGTTTTTTCTGCATCTATTGAGATGGTCATGTGATTTTTGTTTTTAATTCTGTTTATGTGGTGTATCACATTTATTGACTTGGGTATGCTAAACCATCCCTGCATCCCTGGTGTGAAACCTACTTGCTCATGGTGGATTATCTTTTTGATATGTTGTTGGATTTTGTTAACTAGTATTTTGTTAAATATTTTAGCATCTATGTTCATCAACAATATAGATCTGTAATTTTCTTTTTTGGTTATGTCCTTTCCTGATTTTGGCATTAGGGTGATGCTGGCTTCATAGAATGAATTAGGGAGGATTCGTCTTTCTCTATCTGTGTAATAGTGTCAAAAGTATTGGTACCAATTCTTCTTTGAATGTCTGGAAAATCTATCTGGTCTTGGGCTTTTTTTGTTGTTGCTGATAATTTTTTAATTACCCTTTCAATCTTGCTGCTTATTATTGGTCTGTTCAGGATATCTAATTCTTCCTGATTTAAGCTAGGATGGTTTTATTTTTTCAGGAATTTATCCATCTCTTCTAAGTTTTCTACTTTATGTGCATAAAAGTAGTAGCCTTGAATGATCTTTTGTATTTCAGTGGTGTCAGTTGTAACATCTCCTGTTTCATTTCTTAGTGAGGTTACTTGGATTTTTTTTCTTCCTTGTTTAATCTTGCTAATTGTCTATCAATTTTATTTCTCTTTTCAAAGAATCAGCTTTTTGTTTCATTTATCTTTTGGTTTTGAATTTCATTTAGTTCTGCTCTGATCTTGGTTATTTCCTTTCTTCTGCTGGGTTTGGGTTTTGTTTGTTCTTGTTTCTCTAGTTCCTTGAGGTGTGATCTTAGATTGGCTGTTTGTGCTCTTTCAGACTTTTGGATGTAGGCGTTTATGGCTCTTAACACCACCATTGCTGTATCCCGGAGGTTTTGATAGGCTGTGTCATTATTGTCATTCAGGTAGAATAATTTTTAAATTTCCATCTTGATTTCATTTTTGACCCAGTGCTATTTCAGGAGCAGGTTATTTAATTTCCATGTATTTGCATGGTTTTGAAGGTTCCTTTTGGAGTTGAATTCCAGTTTAATTCTACTGTGAGCTGAGAGTGCTTGATATAATTTCAATTTTCTTAAATTTATTGAGGCTCATTTTATAACCTATCATATGGTCTATCTTAGAGAAAGTTCCATGTGCTGCTGAGTAGAATGTGTATTCTGCAGTTGGTGGATGAAATGTTATGTATATATCTGTTAAGTCCATTTGTTCCAAGGTATAGTTTAAATCCATTGTTTCTTTGTTGACTTTCTTGATGACTTGTCTAGTGCTGTCAGTGGGGTAATGAAGTCCCCCACTATTATTGTATTGCTGTTTATCTCATATCTTAGGTCTGTTAGTAATTGTTTTATGAACTTGGGAGCTCCAGTGTTAGGTGCATATATGTTAAAGATTGTGATATTTTCCTGTTGGACAAGGCCTTTTACCATTATATACTGTCTGCCTTTGTCTCTTTTCACCGCTGTTGCTGTAAAGTTTGTTGTGTCTGATATACAGATAGCTACCCCTGCTTGCTTTTGCTATGCATTTGCATGAATTGCGTTTTTTTTACCCCTTTACTTTAAGTTTATGTGAGTCCTTATGTGTTAGGTAAGTCTCCTGAAGGCAGCAGATAGTTGTTTGGTGAGTTCTTATCCATTCTGCAGTTCTGAATCTTTTAAGTAGAACATTTAGGCCATTTACATTCAGTGTTAGTATGGAAATGTGAGGTACCATTGCTTTCATTGTGTTCTTTGTTGCCTGTGTACTTTGGGTTTTTGTTTTTTGTTTTTGCTTTTTAACTTGTATTTTTTTTTTATAGATCCTCTGTGATTTATGCTTTAAAGAGATTCTGTTTTGGTGTGTTTCCAGAATTTGTTTCAAGATTTAGAGCTCCTTTTAGCAGTTCTTGTAGTGGTGGTTTGGTAATGGTGAATTCTCTCGGCATTTTTTTGTCTGAAAATAATTGTATCTTTCCTTCATAAATGATGCTTAGTTTCACTGGATACAAAATTCTTGGCTGATAATTCTTGTGTCTGAGGAGGCTGAAGATAGGTTCCCCAATCACTTCTAGCTTGTAAGGTTTCTGCTGAGAAATCTGCCGTTAATCTGATAGTTTTCCTTTATAGGTTACCTGGTGCTTCTGTCTCACAGCTCTTAAGATTCTTTCCTTCTTCTTAACTTTGGATTACCTGATGACAATGTACCTAGGCAAAGATCTTTTTGCAACGAATTTCCCAGGTGTTCTTTGTGCTGCTTGTATTTGACTGTCTAGTTCTCCCGCAAGGCTGGGGAAATTTTCCTCAATTATTCCCCCAGATATGTTTTTCAGGCTTTTAGAATTATCTTCTTCCTCAGGTACACTGATTATTCTTAGGTTTTGTCATTTAACATAATCCCAGAGTTCCTGGAGGGTCTGTTCATATTTTCTTATTCTTTTTTCTTTGTCTTTGTTGGATTGGGTTAATTTGAATATCTTGTCTTCAAGCTCTGAATTACTTTGTTCTACTTGTTCAATTCTATTGTTGAGACTTTCTAGATCATTTTGCATTTCTAAAAGTGTGTCCAAAGTTTTCTGAATGTTTTATTGATTTTCTTTAAGCTATCTATGTCCATGAATATTTCTCCCTTCACTTCTTGTATCAGTTTTTAAACTTTGCCTTTCTCTGGTCCCTCCCTGATTAGCTTAACCTCCTGAATTCTTTTTCAGATAAATCAGGGACTTCTTGGTTTGGGCTGGTGAAGTAGTGTAATTTTGGTGAGGGGGAGGTGTTGGAGAGCCTCCTTTTGTCATATTACCAAGGTTGGTTTTCTTGTTCCTTCTAATTTGGGTAGGCTCTATCAGAGGGAATGTCTAGGGCTGAAGGCTATTGTTCAGATTCTTTTGTTCTATGGGGTATTCCTTTCATGTAGTACTCTCCCCATTTTCCAATGGATGTGGCTTCCTGTGAGCCAAACTGCTGTGATTATTGTGTCTCTTTTGGGTCTAGCCATCCAGGGAGTCTACCCAGCTCTGGGCTAGTACTGGGGGTTATCTGTACAGAGTCCTGTGATGTGAACCATCTATGGGTCTCTCAGCCATCAATACCAGTGCCTGTTCCAGTGGAGGTAGCAGAGGTGCAGTGGACTCTGTGAGGGTCCTTAGCTTTGGTGGTTTAATGCTCTATTTTTGTGCTGATTGGCCTCCTGCCAGGAGGTGAAACTTTCCAAAAGGCATCAGCTGTAGTAGTGTGTAGAGGAACCGTGGTGGGTGGGGCCCTAGGATTCCCAAGATTATAGGCCCTTTGTCTTCCACTACCAGGGTGGACAGGGAAGGACCATCAGGTGGGGGTGGGGCTAGGCATGTCTGGGCTCAGATGTTCCTTGGGCAGGTCTTGCTGTGGCTGCTGTAGGGGAGAGGGGTGAGATTTCTAGGTCACTGAAGTTGTGTACCTAGGAGAATTATGGCTGCATCTGCTGAATCACACAGGTTGTGAAAGAGGTGGGGGAAAGCTGGAAGTCACTTGCCTCACCCAACTCCCATTCAAACTAAAGGGCCAGTCTCACTCCCACCATGCCCCCTTCCCTAACAGCTCTGAGTCTGTTTCCAGGCGGAGGGCAAAATGGGCTTGAAAACTTGCCTGAAGCTATCCACCTCTGAGTTGCAAGAGAAAAGGGCTTTAGTTCTTCCCCAACCTGTGAAGTCTGCATGCCCGATTTATGCCCTTCCCAGAGTTCTGGCCAGGAGGCTTCTTGCCCTGTTCAAATTGTTACAAAGCACAGCTAGAGAATTCCTTCTCCCTGTAGAGTTTTTCCCCCTGCTCCTCTGGCCACCCTCCCAATGTATCCCTGTGGTGCTAGGCAGGAATGGGCTGCCTAGGGACCCAGCGAGCTCCCAGGGTCTTTCTGCTGCTTCCTCTACCCCTGTATTTCACTCAGCTCTCTAACTTGACTCAGCTCCAGGTAAAGTCAGAAACTTCTCCCAAAAGCCAACCTTCAGCTTCTCCAGTGCGGGTGTATGTTTGAGAGAGGATGATCTCCCTTTCCCACCTCCACAGTTGGGGCACTCACAGTATTTCGGGTGTCTCCTGGGTCCTGCAGGAGTCCTCCTGGGTCTGCTTCTTTCAGAGGGTCTGTGGGTCCTCTCAGGATTGCTGGTTTGTTTTTGCAGTCAATCTGTGACTAAAATACACATTCCAAGCCTCCATATGCTGCTCTGTCTAGAGCTGCAATCTAGTCCTGCCTCCAGTCTGCCAGATTCTCCTGAATCTGGTTATTTAAAAATCTACAATCAAATTATTATTGGCTATAGTCACCCTGTTGTGCTGTCAAATATTCGATCTTATTCAATCTTTCTATTTTTTTGTACCCATTAACCATCCCTACTTGCCCTGAACTGCCCCCTGCCAAGCCCTTCCCAGCCTCTAGAAACCATCATTCTACTCTTTCTGAGTTCAATTGTTTTCATTTTTAGTTCCCACAAATAAATGAGAACATGCAAAGTTTGTCTTTCTGTGCCTGGCTTATTTCGCTTAATATGAAGACCTTCAGTTCCATCCATAGTGTTGCAAATAACAGGATCTCATTCTTTTTCATGGCAGTATAGTACTCCATTGTGTATATGAACCACATTTTCTTTAGCCATTCATCTGTTGATGGGCACTCAGGTTGCTTCCAAATTTTGGCTACTGTGAGCAGTGCTGCAACAAACATGAGAGTGCAGATACCTTTTTGATATAGCGATTTACTTTATTTTGGGCATATACCCAGCTGTGGGATGGCTACATTATATGGCAGTTCTATTTTGAGTTTTTTGAGGAACCTCAAAATTTTTCTCCATAGTGGTTGTACTAATTTACATTCCAACCAACAGTGTACTAGGTAGGGTTTCCTTTTCTCCATATCCTTTCCAACATTTGTTATTAACTGTGTTTTGGATAAAAGATATTTTTATAGGGTTGAGATGATATCTCATTGTAGTTTTGATTCCCATTTCTCTGATGATCAATGATGTTGAGCACATTTTTATATACCTGTTTGTCATTTGTATGTCTTCTTTTGAGAAATATCTATTCAGATCTTTTTGCCCATTTTTAAATTGGACTATTAGATTATTTTCCTATAGAGTTGCTTGAGCTCCCTATATATCCTGGTTACTAATCCCTGTTCAGATGGTATATTAGTTCATTTTTTATACTGCTATAAAGAACTGCCCGAGACTGGGTAATTATAAAGGAAAGAGGTTTAATTGAATCACAGTTCAGCATGGCTGGGGAGGCCTCAGGAAACTTAAAATCATGGTGGAAGGTGAAGGAGAAGCAAGTCACCTTCTTCACAAAGTGACAGGAAGAAGTGCTGAGTGAAGTGAGAAGAGCCCCTGATAAAACCATCAGATCTCATGAGAACTCACTCACTTTCATGAGAACAGCATGGGGGAAACTACCCCCATGATCCAATTACCTCCACCTGGTCTCTCCCTTGACATGTGGGGATTATGGAGATTGTGGGAATTACAATTCAAGATGAGACTTGGGTGGACACACAAAGCCTAACCTTGTGAAATGGGTAGTTTGCAAATATTTTCTCCCATTCTATGGGTTGTCTCTTTCATTTGTTGATTGTTTCCTTTGCTGTGCAGAGGCTTTTTAACTTGATATGATCCCATCTGTTTGTTTTTACTTTGGTTTCCTATGCTTATGGGGTATTACTCAAGAAATCTTTGCCCAGTTCAATGTCCTGGAAAGTTTCATCAATGTTTTCTTGTAATAGTTTCATAGTTTGAGGACTTAGGTGGAAGTCTTTAATCCATTTTGATTTGATTTTTGTATATGGGAAGAGATGGGGTCTAGTTTCATTCTTCTGCATACGTATATCCAGTTTTCCCACCACCATTTATTGAAGAGACTGTCCTTTCCCCCAATGTATGTTTTTGGCATATTTATCAAAAATGAGTTCACTGTAGATAGAGGCATTTGTTTATTGTTTCTGGGTTCTGTTCCATTGGTCTGTGTGTCTGTTGTTTCCATGTATATCTTATTGTACTATGTCTTGAAAAGCTGTATTAGTTATTTTTGATTAGTTTACCATTTCATCTTTCCAGTTAAGATATCAGTAGTTTACACACCACAGTTATGGTGTTGTAATATTCTGTGTTTTCCTGTGTACTTACTATTCCAGCAAGTTTTGTACCTTCAGATGATTTCTTATTGCTCAATAACATTCTCTGCTTTCCAATTGAAGAAATCCTTTCTGCATTTCTTGTCGGACAGGTCTAGTGTTGATGAAATCTCTCAGCTTTTGTTTCTCTGGGAAGGTCTTTATTTCTTTTTCATGTTTGGAGGGTGTTATCACTGCACATAATATTCTAGGGTAAAGGTTTCTTTCCTTCATCACTTTAAATATGTCATGCCACTCTTTCCTGGCCTGTAAGGTTTCCACTGAAAAGTCAGAGGTATTTGAGCTCTAATGTATGTTATTTGTTTCTTTTCTCTTGCTGCTTTTAGGATTCTTCCTTTATCCTTGACCTTTGGGAGTTTGATTATTAACTGCCTTGAGGCAGTCTTCTTTGAATTAATCTGCCTGGTATTCTCTAAACTTATTGTACTTGGATATTGATATTTTTCCCTAAGTTTGGGAAGTTCTCTGTTGTTATCCCTTTGAATAAACTTTCTATCCCTGTTGCTCTCTCTACCTCTTCTTTAAGGCAAATAACTCAGATTTGCCCCTTTGAGGCTATTTTCTAGATCTTGTAGGGGTATCTCAATGTTTTTATTATTTTTCTCCTCTCACTGTGTATTTTCAAATAACCTGTCTTCAAGCTCAATAATTCTTTTTCCTGCTTGATCAATTCTGCTATTAAGAGACTGTGATGCATTCTTCAGTATGTCAATTGCATTATTCATCTCTAGAATTTCTGCTTGATTATTTTCAATTACTTCAATCCCTTTGTTAAATTTCTCTGATAGAATTCTGAATTCCTTCTCTGTGATATCTTGAATTTCCTTGAGTTTTCTCAAAACAGCTATTTTCACTTCTCTGTCTGAAATGTTACATATCTCTGTCTCTCTAGGATTGGCCCCTCATGCTTCATTTAGTTAATTTGATGAGGTCATATTTCCCTGCATGTTCTTGAAGCTTGTGGATGTTTGTCGGTGTTGTGGCATTCCAGAGTTAGGCATTTTTTATGGTCTTTGCAATCTGGACTTGTTTGTACCTATCCTTCTTGGAAAGGATTTTCAGGCATTCAAAATGACTTGGGTGTTGTCATCTAAGCCATGTCTGCCTTAGGGGGCACCCTAAGCCTAGTAACACTATAGTTCTTGCAGACTTGTAGATATAGCACCTTGGTGGTCTTGGATTGGATCTGGAAGAATGCTCTGGATGACCAGGCAGAGACTCTTTTTCTCTTCCCTTATTTCTCCCAAACAAACAGAGTGTATGTTTCTCTCTCTCTCTCTCTCTCTCTCTCTCTCTCTCTGTCTCTGATCCTCCTGGAGCTGGGGGTAGAGTGACACAAGTACCTCTGTGGCCACCACCACTATTACACTGTGTCAGACCTGAGGCCAGCACAGCACTGGGTCTTGCTCAAGGTCTGCTGTAACCACTACCTGGCTACCGCCTATGTTTGTTCAAGGCCCTAGGGCTCTATAATGAGCAGGTAGTCAAGCCAACCCATTTTGTGTCCTTTCCTTCAGGGCAGTGAGTTATCCCACACTCTGGGCAGGTCCAGAGATGCTGGAGTTGGAAACGTTAGAAATCTGCCTGGTGCTCTATTCTACTGCAGCTATGCTGGCACCAAAACCACAAGACAAAGTCCTTCCCACTCTTTCTTCCCCTTTCTGGAGAAGAAGGAGTCTTTCCCCATGTCCATCACAACCACAGACCCATGGGAGGTACCGCCAGGGTACCACTGATGTTCATTTAAGGCCCAATGGCTCTTCAGTGAGCTTGTGGTGAATCCTCCCAGGCCTGAGACTCATCTTTCAGGGCAGTGAGCTCTTCTCTGTCCCAAGGTAAGTCCAGAAAAGCTCTCTAAGAGCCAAGGACTGGAATCAAGGACCACAAGAGCCTCCTTGGTGCTCTTCCCCCAACTGTGGCTGACTTGATAACTAAGCTGCAAGACAAAGTCCTCTTTATTCTTCCCTCTCCTTTTCTCAAGCAGAAGGAATCTCTCCCCATAGTCATCACAGCTGGGGATGTGCTGGGTCATAACTGAAGCCAGTATGTCTCAGTATCATCCAAGCCCACAATGTGTACTACCTGGTTACCACTGCTGATTATTCAGGGCCCGAGGGCTTTTTAGTAGGCGATGAATCCTGCCGGGACTGAGTTCATCTCTTCAAGACAGCAGGTTAACTTCTGGCCCAGGGTGTGTCTAGCAATATTGTCTGGGAGCTATGGCCTGTAATGGGGCCCTCAGGACTCTGCCCAGTCCCCTATCCTACTATGGCTGAGCTAGTATCCAAGTTGAAAAACAAAATCCCCTTTACTCCTCCCTCTCTTCTTCTCAAGTGGAAGGAAGAGGTCTCTTTTGGAGCTGTAAGCTGTGCTGCCTGGAGTTAGGGGAGGGGTGATGCCAGCACTCCTTTAGCCAGCCCAACTGACATCTTTCTAGGTCATATGACCCCCAAGTCCACTGGATCTGACCCCAGCACAGCGCTAGGGCTTGCCTAGGTGTTGCAGTCCTTGTGGGATAGATAACCTTTCAAGTTTATTTAGGACCTACAAGCACTTTAGCCTATGGTGATGAGGCATAATAAAACTCACTTATCATTTGGATGAGTGATTTCCTTCTGGCTAGGGCTGGTCTAAATGCTCCCTCAGTAGGCATGAATTGTTTTGCCTAGTGCTGGCAGCACTGACTTCCAATGCAAAATTCCACAATTGCTGCACTCTCCTTCCCCAAGTGCACAGATTCTCCCTCTACACCACAGGGCCACTGCTGGGAGGTGAGGGAGGGGTGGTGTTGACAACTCAAAACTGTATTTCTTACGTTCTTCAGTGCCTCTTTCAGCATTGTGAAGTTAAAACCAGGTACTGTGGTTGCTCACCTAATTTTTGGTGCTTATGAAGGGGGTGCTCTTTTGTGTAGATAGTTGTCAAGTTTGGTGTTCCTATGGGGAGGATGATCAGTGAAGGCTTCTAGTATGCCATCTTGCTCTAACTCCCTCTTATTGTGTCTTCATTTTCATTCATCTGAAACCATTTTCTAAATTCCTGTGATTTCTTCTTTGACCCATTGGTTATTTAGTAGTGTGCTGTTGAATCTCCACATACTCATACATTTTCAAAATCTAATTGTCTTAATTATTTCTAATTTCATTCTATTGTGGTTGGAGAACATACATTGTATAATTTCAAACCCAGAGTGACACTCCCCCCGTGTATGGTGGACATTGGAGGGCAGTGGCAGCTGCTGCTGTTCTTGGCTTATCCTTCCCTGCAGAAAAACTTGTGCTATGAGCGAGCTGAGGAAGAGGTGATTGGGGCCAGTATTATTAGCCTCCTACACCTGGAGTAATGTTTATATCATATAAGTTGAGCTGGGTGGGGGAAGAGAGATGCAGTCCTTTCTGTTGCACCTTTCTGGAATAAAGTTTTTCAACATAGTGCTGAGGGGAATGAGAAACACCAGCAGCCTGCTCCTCCTGGGTGAAACTGTATCCTGGGTAAGACTGGAAACTGGAGGAGAAAGAGCCCTGTCTTCTTGATTACACATGTCCAGAGTAGACCTTCCATAAAATGGAGCTGGGAGAAGGGGGAGAAGGTAATGGAGCGAGTTGTGACTCAAATGCCATAGACTCTCACTGTTCCTACTGATATTTGGTAGATTTTTTGAATGGCATTTCTTTCCCTTTTCCACATGCCCTTAGAAAAATTTTCAGAGACTTTGAAAGATTGCTTTTAAAGTAATTTTCATCAGATAAACTGTTGTTTGACTGATATAATAAGGGGTATGCTGGACCCCTAATTACATCATCCCAGTAGTCCTGCTTCCCCAATAGTATTTTTATACAGAGAAACTTCTCCAGAAAGCCATCTTCTATCTATCGCCTTTCCTGATTTATCCATGATCAAATGTATTCAAGAGGTGTCCAAATACCCAGGTTCCCTAGTAATGACCCAGAAGTTCAGTGATGGGGTAGTATAAATGGACAGTAACCTTAAAATCTGGCTGTGTTGAATTGGAAAACACTACTTTAAATTTGATATGGAACCAAAAAAGAGCCCACATAGCCAAGACAGTCCTAAGCAAAAAGAACAAAGCTGGAGGCATCATGCTACCTGATTTCAAACTATACTACAAGCCTACAGTAACCAAAACAGCATGGTACTGGTACCAAAACAGAGATATAGATCAATGGAACAGAACAGAGGCCTCAGAAATAATGCCACACATCTACAACCATCTGATCTTTGATAAATCTGACAGAAACAAGCAATGGGGAAAGGATTCCCTGTTTAATAAATGGTGTTGGGAAAACTGGCTAGCCATATGCAGAAAGCTGAAACGGTCCCTTCCTTATACCTTATATGAAAATTAACTAGATGGATTAAAGACCTAAACATAAGACCTAAAACCATAAAAACCCTAGAAGGAAACCTAGGCAATACTATTCAGGACATGGGCATGGGCAAAGTCTTCATGACTAAAACACCAAAAGCAAGGCAAAAAAAGCCAAAATTGACAAATGGGATCTAATTTAACTAAAGAGCTTCTGCACAGCAAAAGAAACTATCATCTGAGTGAACAGGCAGCCTACAGAAGGGGAGAAAATTTTTGCAATCTCTCCATCTGACAAAGGGCTAATATCCAGAATCTACAAAGAACTTAAACAAATTTACAAGAAAGAAACAAACAACCCCATCAAAAAGTGGGTGAAGGATATGAAGAGATTTCAAAAGAAGACATTTATGCAGCCAACAAACATATGAAAAAAAGCCCATCATCACTGGTCATTAGAGAAATGCAAATCAAAACCATATTGAGATACCATCTTACACCAGTTAGAAGGGTGACCACTAAAAAATCAGGAGACAGTAGATGCTGGAGAGGATGTGGAGAAATAGGAATGCTTTTACACTGTTGGTGGGAGTGTAGATTAGTTCAACCATTGTGGAAGACGGTGTGGCAATTCCTCAAGGATCTAGAACTAGAACTACCATTTCACCCAGCAAATACTTGGGTCAAATACCATTTGTCCCAAGGTATATAACCAGTAATAGGATTGAATCATTCTACTATAAAGACACATGCACATGTATGTTTATTGCAGCACTGTTCACAATAACAAAGACTTGGAACCACCCCAAATGCCCATCAGTGGTACACTGGATAAAGAAAATGTGGCACATATACACCATGGAATACTATGCAGCCATAAGAAAGGATAAGTTCATGTCTTTTTCAGGGACATGGATGAATCTGGAAACCATCATTCTCAGCAAACTGACAGAAGAACAGAAAACCAAACACCGCATGTTCTCACTCATTAGTGTGTGTTGAACAATGAGAACACATTGACACTGGGGGGTGAACATCACACACTGGGGCCTGGGGAGTGGGGAACTAGGGAAGGAATAGCAGGGGGCGGAGGGATTTGGGAGGGATAGCATTAGGAGAAATACCTAATGTAGATGACGGGGCAATGGATGCAACAAACCACCACCATGATACGTGTATACCTATGTAACAAACCTGCAGGATCTGCACATGTACCCCAGAACTTAAAGTATAATAAATAAATTTTTAAAAATATATGTGTGTGTACCTGTGTGTGTGTGTGTGTGTGTGTGTGTGTGTGTGAGAGAGAGAGAGAGAGAGAGAGAGAGAGTACTGAACAAGTTTCTATATGAAGGGCATGCTACAGGCCCCACCCCAAGTATGCTTACTACACATACGTACTTATACATAGGAGCAGACAACTGCCCACACATTTATGAGTATATGAGTAAGGAAGTGAAAGGGAGAAAGAAAAATGCTAATTCTACCTGGAATCACTGTTACTCCACCCATTTGCTGAGTATGGCTTAATGTATATCACGCAAACCCCAATCATGTTAATTACTCTTCTTTCATTGGGCAAAAGCAAGTAATGGATAGAGAGAGGAGCAGAATTTCTGTCCTCAGCACTGTCTTTGAAAGATAGAAGAGCTGAGAGAAGCTTTGTCTTCCATGGCCTGGGGAATGCTGAGGAAGTATTCTTTTTATAATGCTATAGAATGAATCCCAGAGAGTGATGAACATTTCTGATTTACATGAGAGTTTCTCACTGTAGACCTTCTGGGTCACTTTTTCCAGAATCTTGGCAAGAAATTTCACTGGAGCTTATTCAATCATTATTTTATCTTTGTTAGTATAGGTTTTTTGTTAACACACAGAAGCAATATTATAAAGGCCTTAAATATTTAAATTTTCAAAAATCCTTGCTCCATAAGGTTTATCCATGAAGATTAATAGGAATAAGTAGAATTCTCAGACAGGTATTGTGTAGCGACTATGGTATCTTCATCAGAAGTGAAATGGCCATTTTTCTTTAGAGGGGAAGAGAAGTAGTCCATGAGCTGGGTTCAATAAACTAGCAAAAGGTTTTGAGCCCTAAAGGCACACTAAATTTGACAGAAAAACATACATGGGGCACCAAATCAATTTGCTCCATTCATCATGCAGGAGAATTTCCTCTCCATCATGTCCAAACCACTTCCAAATCCAGCACATTCTTTTTTTAATCCTAGACTCAGTTATGTAAGGCAACACTAGGTAGTAAATGTAGTAATTGCTAAAATGTAAATGTAAATGTAGATGCAACTCTAAGGTAGGCCAGGTACCCAAGGTGTTCATTCTTGCCGAAGAATGATTATTCACCTTCTAGGTCTTTCATGATCATGTAAGATATGAACAGACACTTTTCAAAAGAAGACATATATGAGGCCAATAAACATATGAAAAAATGCTCATCATCACTGGTCATTAGAGAAATGCAAATCAAAAGCACATTGAGATACCATCTCATGCCAGTTAGAATGGCGATCATTAAAAAATCTGGAGACAACAGATGCTGGAGAGGATGTGGAGAAATAGGAACACTTTTACACTGTTGGTGGGAGTGTAAACTAGTTCAACCATTGTGGAAGACAGTGTGG
>CAUYLG010045964.1:0-85713 GCA_963573385.1 Cacajao melanocephalus | reverse complement strand
GGCCGAGGGCAGCCTCCACAAGAACTGGAGCAGGGTCCTACAACTCCTTCATCAGGAGGAGTGGCTCTTGCCCAAGCCTGCCATACAGCGGGAATCTTTACGATACTGAACGCTGCCGCCTGGGCCGTGGATTCTTGTCCTGGTATAACTGTCTTCCCTTAAATCATGCTCTGCACTGTGTCTACTCCAGACATTCCTCCGACTATAAGCTGCTTATTCCTTAATTCATGCTCTGAACTGTGTCCACTCTAGGCATTCCTCTGATTATGAACTAAGATATAATTATAGGTATATATGTAGGGAAATATTCTTTAGGCACTCATACTATCAACTATTATATGATTATACAGAGAGAATTATATAAAGGGATTCAAGTCCTAATTCTATAAACTAATATATGATTATATAAAGGATTATACAAAAGGAAATAGCTGAGTAGTAACACTATAAAGTGAGATATTCCTCAAGCCCTAGCTGTGCCAGGGTTCTGCTTAGCTCTCATTCCTCAGTGCCTATAGGGGGGTTACCCACAGCCGCCAAACAGAAAAAACGGAGTCAGACTCTCTGATCATCTGGGGTTGGTTCACATGACTGGGCTTGAACGTGGTGATGGCCTCATTCTAATGAGAAATGGAATGCAATAGCCTGTATCATCCCTACGAATATTTACCCAAATTACCACCGTCTGCAATTAAGTGCTGCGTTGGTTGCTTGGGGAGGTGCATCCATTAGGCAGCCAGTGCTGTGTCATAGCCGCTTACCTCTGTGGCGGAAAACTTGAAGTGGACATTACTGTTGCTTGGGAGGTTCTGGCTCAGCTGGGGTTCTGCTGATCTGGGCCTGGTCTTTGCTGAGCTTGCTATGAGCCTGTGGCCACCTGGCAGGTCAATTGAGGCTTGACTAGTGTAGGGTGGTTGCACTGTCACCTCTGGGGGTGGCTGATGGTCAGCTGGGGCAATGGAAGTGACTGGGCCGCATGCCTCTCATCCTCCAGTGCTCCAGCCTCGGCTCGTTCCCATGGCAGCATAGCAGGAACAGAGGGAGGAGTGCTCACACCCGTCTTTCTTCTTTCTCTCTCTCCATCCTCTCCTTCTTTCCAGCTTTATTAACATATATTTCACATGCCATAAAAATTCACTTATTTCCAGCATACAATTAAATGACTTTTCATAAATGGGAGTCATGCAATCATAACGACTCTAAGCCAGAACACCTGCATCACCCCAAAAGGAGGCTGCACATGATAACTCTAAGCCAGATCACCTGCATCACCCCAAAAGAAGGCTGCACATAAGGACTCTAAGCCAGATCACCTGCGTCACCCCAAAAAGAGGCTGCACATAAGGACTCTAAGCCAGATCACCTGCGTCACCCCAAAAGGAAGCTGCACATAACGACCCTAAGCTAGAACACCTGCATCACCCCAAAAGGAGGCTGCACATACCGACTCTAAGCTAGAACACCTGCGTCACCCCAAAAGGAGGCTGCACATAACGACTCTAAGCCAGAACACCCGCATCACCCCAAAAGGAGGCTGCCTTTTTGCAGCCACTCCCTGATCCCACCTGAAGTTCCCAGGGACTTCACCATTCAATTAATTTCCCATCTCTATAGATTTGCCTTTTCTGGACGGTTTGTATCAGTGGAATCATAAAACCTGTGGTCCTTTGTGTCTGACGGCTTTCACTCAGCATAATGTTATGTTATCTCATGTATCGGAACTTTGTTATTTTTTATGCCAAATCATACCCCATTGCATGAATAGACCACACTGTTTCTCCATTCACCAGTTGATAGACACTTGGTTTATTTCCAGTTTGGGGGCTACTATGAATAAAGCTGCTATAAATATTCATGTACAAGTTTTTGTGTGCAGATACGTTTTCATTTCTCTTGGGTGGATACCTAGGAGTGGGATTGCTGGGCCATCTGGTGACTCTATGTTTAACAATTGAAGAACCTGCCAAACCGTTTCCAAAGCAGTTGCTGCACCATTTGCTACACCATTTACATTCCTGTTACCAATGTGCAAGGGTTCCAGTTTCTCCACAACCTCTCCAACTCTTCCCTGTCTTTCTAGTTACAGCCATCCTAGGGTGTGTGCAGTGGTATCTCGTGGTTATAACTTGCATTTCTCTATTAACTAATGTTGCCAAGCATTTTTGAAAACATCTGAATATGTCCTTTGGAGAAATATCTCTTCAAATCTTTAGGTCATTTTGAATAGATACAGGCACACACATATTATGAATATAAGTCCTTTAGGGAATATATAAGATTTGAGTGTTTTCTCCCATTCTCTGGGCTGGCTCCTTGTTGAAAATCTATTTACCATAAATGTAAAAGATTGTTTCTGGATTCTCAGTTGTTTTCCATTTATCTGTATGTCTATCATATTTCCAGTACGACATTGTCTTGATTACTGTGGCTTTGTAGTAAGTTTTGAAATTAGGAAGTGTGAGTCTTCCAGCTTTGACCTTTTCTTAAGACAATATTGGCTGTTTGGGGTACTTTATTGACATGTCAATTTCCAGGAAGGCAAACAAAACAAAACAAAGTCAGCTGGAATTTTGGAAAGGACTACGGTAAATCTGTAGATGAATATGGGAATTATTGCTATCTGAACAGTGTTGAGTTGTCCAATCCATGAACATGGGATGTCTCTCCATTTAGATCTTTTTTCAACCACATTTTGTGGTTTTCAGTGGACACGGATTGCACTTGCTTGAGGGATCTTGAGGTTCAGTCCTGGGGCTATTACATGACATGTCTAAAACACCGTGTTGGACACAGTCCTGTGGTCCACCCACCAGATACAAGACATGGAGAAAGAGACTACCCCTGTTGGTGGGAAACGTTGCAAGGCCACATGGTACAGAGTGTGGATCCAGGGATGGTGAAGAAATGTGGCCATTGCTGTCACGTTTTTGGCACAGGTGTGAATGATTACTATGAGGAATGAGGATTAGGCAGCTGCTGATGCCTGCACTGGGGAACTTAATGAAAGTCAGGGCCAATCCTGTGAATGATTTCATTTACAAATGACCAAAAATGGAGCATCTATCACGGCCCTAACCACTTACCTCCTGTAGCCTCAGCACTGACTTAGTTGAAAGTCACCTAAAATTGGCCTTGCGGGTTGCAGAAGTTCAAGGAAAGTTGAATCTAGAGCCTCACTAGGTCATGTATGTGAAAGTTAGCATCAACTGGGGGAATAGGGCCCTGAGAATCAGAACGAGAATATTACCCGAGTTGGAATGAGTCTGATGAACCTGAACTCCCAACCTCCCTCTAGACTCTCTGACTGGCAAAGCAGCCCCTCCTCCCCTCTGTGTAGACTGGCCTTCCTTTGCTTGGCAGGTGAGTGGTACAGATTTTAACCCTGCCCAACAGGAGGACCAGTCTTCACTCCTGGGTGCTGATCTCTAGGTCCTTAGAATGTCTGGCCTGATAAGAAGGTCTTTGTTTCTGTGGAGGTTTTGGGCCACACCAGACAGTCTACACCTACAATGTGATTTATGGTGGGAGTCTAGGGTCACATGGGATTGCCTGATGTCCAGAGAGACCAGATATTGAGGTTGGCCATGTGGGCAATCTGCCATTGGAGTCAATAAAGGCTCAAGTGAGCTTCCTTGCTTGGCCATGCTCCACGCGGACTGTCACATGACAATACCAAGAAGTCACACCGTCCACAGCTCTGTAGCTCTGTAGGGAGAGGACAGCTGGAAGCTTGCACCGGGTATCTCCTGGCCCCTGACCCCAGTGCCTCGTCCTTTGGCTGCTTATAATCTGTATCTTTTTGCAATAAGACACCATAAACACGAGTTTCATAGCTTTCAGTGAGCTCTGTGGGTCCTTCTGGTAAATTGTTGAACCACATACTGATCTCAGGAACCCCCAAAACCTACAGTGGGTGTCAGAAGTGGGGGAAGTCTTACAGAATGCAACCCCTAACTTCATGCCTGCCCTGTCATCACCTTTCCCAAGGCAGTTGCTTGCTGGGGGATTCTGCCTTTTCACAGCCCCAGCATCCCTTTTTGCCTCCAGATTTGTAACTTGGGGCAGATCCCAGCATGCTCCGTGGGAACACATATAAGTCTAAACCCAATGAGAGATGGCTGGCACCCCAAAATTCACATGGGTAGAAACCCTTGGGTTGAGTGTGGAGGTGGCTTCTGTCTTTGTCTGGCCTGCTTTAAGAGGCTACCACAGACTGAGGTTTATAAACAACGGATATTTATTGCTCACTGTTTTGCAGGCTGGAAGTCTGAGATCAATACGCTGGCACATTCCGTGTCTGTTGAGGGCTTGTTCTTCATACGCTCTTCAGAGTGGCTTCTCACTGTGTCCTCACGTGGCCAAGGGTGAACAGCTTCCTAGGGCCTCTTTTATAAGGGCACCAAACCCACTCATGAAGGCTGTTCCCTTATGATGTATTCACCTCCCCAAGGCCTCGCCTCCTAAGACCATCACCTTGGAGCTGAAGACGTCAACATATGGATTTGGGAGGATTCAAATAATCAGTCCATACAGCTTCCAAGGGTGGTCATCCACCAAGGGTGGATCTGATCACGCTTATCTACGTGTATTTCCTTATCAGAGCTGCCTGCCTGTGGGTGATCACTCACCAGCGAGGAGGGGTCACTGGTTTGCTTGGTTAGACAGCCAAGACATACACTCAGTGGCCCTCACTGACGGAGGTGGAAACACCGCAAGCCCCTGGTGTAGCTGAGAGAGAATGAAAGGGAGTAGGGAATGGGATCCTGGAGTGGTTTGATCCTGCGTAGCTCATCCCTGCAGCTCTACGCCTTGTAGATGTTCCCGCCTCTTAGTGGGTGGATCATTTCCCCTAAATGGGGAAAGGAATTTTGCTCTAGAGCTCAGCATCAGAGACTAGCGAACCACGTCACACTTCTTCATTCCTTTAACAAACGCTTCACAGTGTCCACTCTATGCCAGATCTTGCTCTGAAAACTTTGCAAAAATAATTCACTTAATCAACCCGCAGCACCACGGGTGTTTTGCTGGTGACATTGTTATTATTCCCATTTTGCAGGTAAGAAACTGGGGCACAGAAGGGCTACATGCATGGCCATGGCCACATAAGGTGACAGGGCATCCTGACCTCTTATGGGTCACTCAGCATGAAGCTCCCACCTCCAGGCCCGCACCTCTCTCCTTGGCATGAATTTGGTTTTGAAATGTCCTGTGAGCACATACATGGACAAGAAGCAGGTGACCTTCCCCAGAGCAGACAGGATTCTCAAAGATGCCATGCCAACTCTGGAAGGGTGACTGTGCTGGGTGCCTCTGCCCTCTCTTGTCCCCCTTCCTGAGGGACAGACCCTCACAGGCCCAGCCTTGTGTAGAGCCCAGTTCCAGTCTCTGTCTGGGCAGAGCCTGTGGCCCAGCTGTGTCCCCAGAGCCCAGCGCCTCCCAGGCACAGCCCTGCCCCTGCGGGTCCACATCTGCTCATCTGCATTTGGTCCCATTCCTCCTTCTGACCTCCCAACTTGGCTAGGAATTTTATCCTCGTTTTAGAAAATCAGCACTTCTGGTGCTTGGGGTATAAACAGAGCTCCTAGCCCTGCCTGTTCAGGCATCTTGGGCAGGAGAAACCAGCCTTTCATCCACGGCCTGGGGATCCACTCCAGTCTCTCCAGCTACAGCAAGGATTCCGTTGTCAGGAAGCACCGGCCCACAGAACATTCTCCTGGTGCCTGAGTAATGGACATTTCAAGCTGTTGCTGTGGAGCCACCTGCGTGCAGGTATTTCTGAGGGATAGCTCTATCGCTGTGGGTGCACCGTGTCAAGAGCGAACACGTTTGAAGGTGTCGGTGGGGGCAGTGGCACTGCTCTGCAGAGGTTGCACTCCCGTGTGAGCTCGCCCAGAGAGGGAACAGAGTTCCCTTCCCAGCACTGTGAGTGGGTGGGGCTCCTATGGAGAACAGAAATATGTGACCTTATTTATACCCCAAGCTGGCAGAACAGGTCGCACTGGCTATGTTTGTCTATAGTATCTTTTGCCATGAGATATTTTTAATTTTTACATGGATAAATCCGTCATTTCTTCCATTATGTATTTTGTAAACATTTTATTTTTCACATTCAGAGTTAACGGTGGTGTCTTTGCTGAGTAAAAGTCTTAAATGCTTATGGTCAAATTTGTCCATCATTTTGGGATATACATTGCAAGAAACGTTTCTCAGTTTGTTCACTGAGGTTCTCTTATGGATCAGAAGTTTGGAATTTTTGTGTAGTCAGGTCTGTCAGTCTTTGTGGCTTCTGGGCTTTTGTTGGAGGGAGGGCGTTGGGGAGGACCACAAGTAATGGCCCATCCCCCTACCCCCTCCCACACCAAATTCAGACCAAGTGAGACCCATGAGTCAAGCTGGTAGAAATGAAAATCTGGTTCAGGGCTGACAGGGCTGGGTTGAGACTGTGGATTGTATAAGCAGCTGCCATGGGCTCCAGCATGCCCCTCCAGCAGACACCCTCTGGTGACAGTAGGATGGGAAAAACGAGGTAGAATCTGTCACGTTGCTTCCCTTGTTTTCCACCAGCAAGCCCAGACAGGGAGATGGTCAGCACTTCTGAGGCAGCAGTAACAGAAGCCTCAGAGTTTCATCCCTAGACCTCATGTCAAAGGACATTCATTTTTCTGTTATTTGTCTTGGCTAGGGGAGTATGGTCCTGGAGCCAAACATAGGGGCATCTTCTGGTTTCCGCAGCTTCTAGATTGTGGCAGGAATGGAAGCTTCCTTGAGAGGTGCATTAAATATCTTTTTGCTGTGTAATGAATCATCCCAAAGCTTAATGACCACATATTCAGGTCATGATTCTGTGGGTTGACAATTTGAGCTGGGCTCAGCAGGATGGTTCTTCTGCTGGGCTTGTCTGGGTTCACTCTTGCATCTGTGGCCAGTTGGTTCTGTACTTAGTTGTTGGGTCAGCTGGGGTCTGGCTGGTTCTTATGGGCATCACACACAGGTCTAGCACTTGACTGGTTTGGGGCTGGGGTGCTTCAACACTTACTCAGTTTCTTAGCCTTGCTAAAACTTGTTCACATTGTCCCAGCTCTCCAAGAGCACCAGAGCAGGAGCTGCACAGCTTTACTTTGAATATCTTCCTTGGTCAAAGCTAGTCACAGGTCAGTCCCTAATGAAGGGGTAGAGGGAGGCGGTGAAATTGATCTACTTCTTGACTGCAGGAGCTGCAAAGGATATGTGGCCATTTTAATCTACCACAGCAGGACAATTCTGTAGTAGCATTATGAGAGCTGTTGCTGAGGCTCAGCTGAAACCCGGCTCTTCCTGCTGTCACAGTACTCCTCACTCTCTCCATTCTGCATTGATTCAATCCCTTTCTACCCAATGTAGCCAGGATAGTTTTTGTTATCCACAGATGAATCCTGACTCCTACAGTATTTGATACCAGAAGTGATTGCAGACAACAGACCTTTGAAGGTGAGATTCTAGGATGGACTCTATGACCTGGTTGGGTCTGAGGGCCATGAGGATGAGGGGATATTTGGAGTCCATGGCACCTGGTGAAACAGTTCACTAAGTAACTACCCGTGCTCACCTGGAGTGAAGTGCCTGGCAGTGTGGGTCTGGTGATGGTGGCACAGTATACTGAGCAGGAGGAGCAGAGGGATGCTGAGGTGCACCACAGTGTGGGATGGGGCGGCTGCCCTAAGCTGCACTGGAGAGTCTAAGGAAACAAGATGACCTAGTTGGGATTTTCAAATGCTGAGCTCAAGGCATGGTCAGAGAACAAGAAGGTTTCCACAATCACTAAAAGGATCTCTTATCTCTTAAGGCTGTTGCATTTGATGTGCCCTCGAACCAGCCCCAGAGCATTATTGGGAGGTTTGCTGAATGCTGATGTAGACTGGACTTTCATCCTCCCTCAGGACTCTGTGAAATCAATGCCCTGTGAAAATCAGGGCATTGACTGGGAAGGTGTTGGACCCCAGTATCAGAAGGGAGGGTGATGAGCTGCATACCCTAACAGTCACACCAAGCAGAAGTAGCCCTTGTTTGACGGGTCTGGTCCTGCCTTGTTTGGAGACCTCACTGTGGCCTCACCTGATGTGGTTACTTGCAAGCAGGTGCTGACTTCCATCCCACTCCACCACTACCACCCTCACCGCTTCCAAACCTACAATTAGAATCAGATCCTGGCACGTCCCGGGGGATCAGCACAAACTTAATTTGGGAAAAGAAGGCTTACACATCAAAAGGTTTGCAAGATTTGTCATTTATATTGTTAGAAGGCTGGGGGTGTGTGGGGGGGTGGCTTCTGCAAACACTAGACCTGGGAGGAAAGCACGAACTTAAAGATTAGATGGAGTCTGTCGAGCTGTGTGCATTTACGAGAGATTCTGATTTCAATATTTTTAGCTCAAGAAGCTGGAAGTGCTTCTAAGGTTTTTCTTCATTGGTTGATTGAAGCCCGAGCTCCAGAGTCACCTCCATTCGTGGAGCCTGAACCTCTGAGCGCCTTGGCATGAGGTACAGGAAGGAGTGCAAAGCGAGGAAAGAGGCTCTCACCCCAACTCTCCCCCATGGAGACCCTGAGAGAAAGCTCCTCGCAACAGCCTGGGAGCCATGCGAGAGCAAACGCTGTGGCATTTGGGCCAGCCCCGAGGCTGCCCTCTTCAATGGCAGCGAGAGAGGGAGATGCTGATGTTAAAGTGGCTCCCTGCCTGCAGCGGGCATGTGGGCAGCCACTTCCTAAAGGGCCAGATCGTAGAGGCAGACGCAAAAAGGAATGGACTCGGGCTGGTTAGAACGAATAAGTAAGTCTGGGAGATCATTATTTGAGGATTAAATCGAAATAAAATAGAAAAACAATGAGAAAACCCAATGAAAGACAAGAAAGAGGCACTTGTCCTCCAAGGTGCCCACCTGGCCCTCTTCCAAGAGCACTTTCCTTCCTGTCATTCCTGCTCTAAAACTTTTTAATAAGCTTTTGGCCCTGCTCTGAAACTGACCTCAGTCTCTCCTTCTGCCTTGTGCCCCTCAGTCAAATTCTTTCTTCTGAGGAGGCAAGAACTGAGGTGGCTGCAGACCTCTACAGATTCGCCACGGGTAACTTGGATACCCGCCACCAATAACATATGTTGGTGCCCTGCGACTTGGATAACTTCTGCCGCTAGCATACTTTGCCGTGTGACTCCAGCACGTTCCCTAGTGGTAAGAGGCCTCTATGCCTCACCTTCTTTGGCTGGAGGCGTTCAACCCCCATATGCAGTTTTCTTCTCCCCTTCTTCCTGCTTACCAACCAATCCCCAGAACAATTCCTCTTGGCCATAAGTGACTCTGCTGCCCTGGCTGATTTCTCAGCTCACCCTGGCAAGTGGCTTGCAGGGGTGGGAAGGACGTCAGGTTCTCACCAAGCAGATCGGAGGATCTAATTGGCCCTCCTGGGCAGAAGGTTCTCAAGAGTGGTGAGGCTAAGGCTTAAAACCCATGCAATGTCTGGGGGTTCCCTGCTTTTAAAAAAAAAAATTGGATCTTTTCCCAAAAACCTGCCATGCTAATTCTCCTATTTTCTCTGCGTGTTCTGAAAGGGCCTTCAGTTCCCAGGCGACCATCAACCTCTGCTTCCACCCCGTGTGCTCATGACTTCTCAAACACACATTCTCTCCTCTGGTCCCACCCCTCCTTCTGACCTGACCTCCCAACTTAGCCATGCGTTCGTGTGCTCGCAGCTCTTTGTGTGTGTGCGGCGGTGAAGACATGGGCTCCCATGCAGATATCCCCTGAGATTTATCCTTATTTTAAAAAAAAGAGAAAGTTGAAATATACAAAAGAAGAAAATAATCCCAGATATCAACAAAATTGTTTGAATTATAAGAGCACACTTTGGTGAACACCAAGCAAATAAATGAGGCCCGGTTTCGATGTTATTCTTACAGAAAATATTCTAATGAATGATTGTAATAATATTACAACAGATCTCTGAAGAGATTTAAAAATCTAAGCACACCAAGTGCTTAGATGCAGACCATTTTAAAAACTTGAACCGTTTTTTTTTTTTTTTTGAGATGGAGTCTTGCTCTGTCGCCCAGGCTGGAGTGCAGTGGTGCAATCTCAGCTCACTGCAACCTCCACCTTCTGAGTTCAAACAATTCTCCTGCCTCAGCCTCCCGAGTAGCTGAGATTACAGGCCCTGCAACCTCACCTGGCTAGTTTTTGTATTTATTTATTTATTTAGATGGAGTTTCGCTCTTGTTGCCCAGGCTAGAGTGCAATGACGTGATCTAGGCTCGCTGCAACCTCCACCTCCCAGGTTCAGGTGATTCTCCTGCCTCAGCCTCCCGAGTAGCTGGGATTACAGGCACCTGCCACCATGCCCTGTTACTTTTCTGTATTTTTAGTAGCGCTGAGGTTTCACCATGTTGCCCAGGCTGGTCTTGAACTCCTGACCTCAGGTGATCCACCCGCCTTGGCCTCCCAAAGTGTTGAGATTACAGGCGTGAGCCACTGCACCTGGCCTAGTTTTGTGTTTTTAATAGAGACGGGCTTTCACCACATTAGCCAGACTGGTCTTCAACTCCTCATCTGCCTGCTTCAGCCACCCAAAGTGCTGAGATTATAGGCATGAGCCACCATGCCCAGCCCCACTTTTCATTCTTAAAAATGTTTAAAAAAATTTTTTTTTGAGACAGCTCACTCTGTTGCCCAGGCTGGAGTGCAGTGGCCCGATCGTAGCTCACTGCAGCCTCAACCTCCTGGGCTAAAGTGATCCTCCCACCTTAGCCTCCCGAGTTGCTGGAACTACAGATGCCCGCCAACATGCTCAGCTAATGGTTTTTGGTATATTTGGTAGAGACAGAGTTTCACCATGTTGCCCAGGCTGGTAAAACTGTTTTAAATATCTTATTGTTCTTTCTATATAGCTCCTGGCACCTTATATGGGTAACCTTTCAGAGCTATCCCTGAAAAACTCATGAGGCTTAGACAACTTAGCAAGAATCCTGTACATTCTAAGGACAAGATAACGCTAATACTAACGAAGTATTCCAGAATACAAGGAACATTTCTTTTCTTTTTCTGAGACAGGGTCTTGCTGTGTCATCCAGGCTGGAGTGCAGTAGTATAAACATGACTCACTATGGCCTCAACTTCCTGGACTCAAGTGATCCTCCCACCTCAGCCTCCCTTGTAGCTGGGACTACAGGTGCAAGCCACCATGCCCCGCTAATTTTTAAATTTAATTTTTTTGTGGAGATGGAGTCTCACTATGTTGCCCAGGCTGGTCTCAAACTCCTGGGCTCAAGCAATCCTCCCACCTTTGCCTTCCAAAGCACTGGGATTACAGGCATGAGCCACTGTGTCCGGCCCCAGAGTGTGGTTTTAAAAAATGTGCTGCTTGATCCTATTTACTAATATTTTATTTAATATTTTTGCATTGACCACTCAGTGGCTGACATCTGTAATCCCAGCACTTTGGGAGGCTGAGGCGGGAGGATCACTTGAGCCCAGGAGGTTGAGGCTGCCTGGCACTGTGACTGCACCACTGCACTCCAGCCTGGGCAACCAGGCAGATCCTGTCTTTAAAAATCAATCAATAAAAATAACATATTTAAAAAATAATATTGATAACAAAACTCCAAAATGTAGCACAGTAATGTAAAATTCAGGCCATAATGACAATCATTGCAATGTGATTGTCGTTTGCAATAACGACAATGCAAAAATATTAAATAAGATACTAGTAAAATAGGATCAAGCAGCACATTTTTAAAAAGTATACTCTGGAGCCAGGTACAAAGGCTCATGCCTATAATCCCATGTGTTGAGACGTCAAGGCGGGAGGATTGCTTGAGGCCAGGAGTTTGAGACCAGCCTGGGAAATGTAGCAAGTCCCTGGCTCTACAATGTTTTAAAAACTTGCTGGGCGTGGTGGGGCACACCTACAGTCCCAGCTACTCAGGAGGCTGAGGCAGGAGGATCACTTGAGCCTAGGAATTGGACGTTACAGTGAGCTACGATCACACCACTGCACTCCAGCCAGGGTGGCAGAAAAGCAACAGCAACAACACACACACACACACAAAGGCCGAACGTGGTGGCCCACACCTGTAATCCCATCACTTTGGGAGGCCAAGGCAGGCGGATCACCTGAGGTCGGGAGTTCAAGACCAGCCTGACCAACATGGAGAAACCCTGTCTCTACTAAAAATACAAAAATTAGCAGGGCATGGTGGTGCGTGCCTGTAGTCCCAACTACCCGGGAGGGTGAGGCAGGAGGATTGCTTGAACCCGGGAGGCAGAGGTTTCGGTGAGCCGAGATCACATCACTACACTCCAGCCTGGGCAACAAGAGCGAAACTCTGTCTCAAAAAAAACCAAAAAACAAACAAAACTCCCCCCGTCCACACACACAACTAAACTCTGAAATTGAGTGACATCTATCATGGAATCATGGAATGGAAGGATGGCTCTTTTTTTTTTATTGAGACAGAGTCTTGCTCTGTCACCCAGGCTAGAGTACAGTGGTGTGATCTCGGTTCACTGCAACCTCTGCCTCCCAGGTTTAAGCAATTCTGCTGTCTCAGCCTCCCAGGTAGCTGGGATTACAGGCGCGCGCCACCACATTCAGCTAATTTTTTTGTATTTATAGTAGAGACGGAGTTTCACCATGTTGGCCAGGCTTGTCTCGAACTCCTGACCTCAGGTGATCTGCCCGTCTTGGCCTCCCAAAGTGCTGGGATTACAGGTGTGAGCCACCGTGTCCAGCCTCGACTCATTCTGGAACCATTTGAGAGTAAGTGGCCGACCCGATGCCCCATCACCCTCAAGTACTTTAGTGTGTGGTTCCCACAGCAAGAATATTCTCCTCAATAATCAAAATGCAACTCTCGAAGTCAGGAAACTGAGGCTGATGGAGGAGTGCCTTCTAGTTCTTACACGCCCTGCACAGATCATCAGTTTCCTCACACGCACCTGGAGCTGCACACTGCATTTGGTTGTCACATCTCTCCAGTTCCCCTCCGTTTGGATTAGTTCTTTCATTATTTCCTTGACTTTTATGTCCTTGACACATTGGAAAAATCACATGCCGGTGACTTCGTAGGACGTTTCTCGGTCTGGATCAGGCTGTTTCCTCGTTGTTAGATTCAGGGTGTACACTGTTGTTAGGATCATCTCAGAGGAGAAGCTGTGTTCCCGGGGCACCCCCTCAGGTGAACACACATCTCACTTTGCCCCGTCACAGATAACCTGCACCTCGAGCATTCTCAGAATGTGAAGTTACTCTCTCCCTCTGTAATGACTGGGAATTTTGTGAGAAGGTATATTGAGACTATGTAAATATCCTAGCCCTCATGAGTCATGAAATTAATAAATATCAGAATGGATTCATAAAGTCTTATTTGTTCAATGCATTCTCATTGCAACTTCCAGTATTTCTTTTATAGCTCAAATCATCCCAGGTTTGGCCACTGGGAGTGCCTTTAAGCTAGCTCCTGAGTCTTTTCGACAGGCCCCTTCATTTGTTTTTTGTTTGTTTGTTTGTTTGTTTGAGACAGAGTTTTGCTCGGTCACCCAGGCTGGTATACAGTGGCACGATACTGCATCTTCCAGCTCTTGGGCTCAAGGGATCCTTCTACGTCAGTCTCCCAGGTAGCTGGGACTATAGGTGCTCCCTACCAGTCCAGGCTAATTTTTTTTTTTTGAGATGGAGTCTTGTTCTGTTCCCAGGGTGGAGTGCAGTGGCGTGATCTCAGCCCACTGCAACCTCCGCCTTCCAGATTCAAGTGATTCTCCAGCCTCAGCCTCCCAAGTAGCTGGGACTACAAGCATGCACCACCGTGCCCAGCTAATTTTTTGTATGGGGTTTCACCATGTTGGCCAGGATGGTCTCAATGTCTTATCTCATGATCCACCCACTCGGCCTCCCAAAGTGCTGGGATTACAGGCATGAGCCACCGTGCCAGGCCAACCTCAGCTAATTTTTACAAAACTGTTTGTAGAACCAGGGTCTTGCTCTGTTGCCCAGGCTGGTCATGAAATCCTGGGCTCAAGTGATCCTCCCACCTCAGCTTCCCAAGCATCTGGGATTACGGGTTTGCAGCACCACACAGACCCCTTCATTCTTGAAGCACAACTTAGTATTTGATAATCATGGGGTTCCAGGCTCCCCTTCTATGTTCCCTGAACCAACCTAGTAACTAGCCTTTGCTTCAAGGATCCCTAATTCCTTTTAGTGGAGGATGGTATTTCAATATAGAGATCTTAAGTATACAGTTCAATGAGATTTGACACGTGTGCGCCACTGTGAGCAATAGCTCCAATCAAAATAGAAGACATTTCTGTCACCCAAAAAGGCACTCTGCCCCTTGAAGACTATTCCTACCCCATAAGCAGTCACTCTTCTGATTTCTCTCAACACGGATTCATGATTATATTCAGATGAAGAATTCAGTAATTCTTCATGTTAATAGAAATATTAAGTACACACGTTGTTGTGTTTGGTGTTTTTATTCAATCTAAAGTTTTTGAGGTTCATTCACATTGTGGCATATGTCAGTAATTCATTTTTGTTTTTGCTGTGTAGTATTTCATGGTACGACTCTACCACAGTTTCTTTATCACCTTGACAATGTTCTTTCTGGCATTACAAGCATTAGCCACCATGCCTGACTCTTTTCTCTCTCTCTCTCTTTTTTTGAGACAGAGTCTCACTCTGTTGCCAGGCTGGAGTGCAGTGGCACAATCTTAACTCACTGCAACCTCCGACTCCCAGGGTTCAAGCGATTCTTCTGCCTCAGCCTCCTGAGTAGCTGGGATTAAAGGCACGCACCACCACGCCCACCTAATTTTTGTATTTTTAGTAGAGACGAGATTTTACCATGTTGGCCAGGATGGTCTCGATCTCCCGACCCTGTGATCTGCCCGCCTCGGCCTCCCGACATGCTGGGATTACAGACATGAGCCACCGCGCCTGGCTCTCTCTCTCTCTGTTTTAGAGACAGGGTCTTGCTCCGTCACCCAGGCTGGTTCAGTGGTGATCATAGCTCACTGCAGCCTCAAACTGCTGGGTTCAAGCCATAGTCCTGCTTCAGTCACCCAAGTAGCTAAGACTACAGGAGTGTGCCTCCATGCCTAACTATTTGCGTCTGCGTGTGTATGTGTGTGTGTCTAGATGAGGTCTTGCTATATGGCCCAGACTGTTCTTGAACTCCTGGCCTAAAGCAATCCTCCTGCCTCAGCTTCGCAAAGCAGTGGGATAACAGTGTGAGCTAGCAGTGGTCTTACACTTTCCATTTCATTACGGAGATTTCCTGTTCGTCCATTCATTTCGCTCATTTGCTCCTTTAATCTTTGGATATATTTATAATAGATCTTTTCAAGTGAAGTTCTGCTGATTCCAAAATCTGTCCACCTGGAGATCTCTTTCTATTTACTTCTATTCTACTGACAGATCCTCTTGATCATAGCAGGCTTGGCTTCTGCTTGTTTTTAAATTTATTTTTATTTTGTTTTGAGACAGGGTCTCACTCTGTTGCCCCGGCTTGAGTGCAGTGGCATGATCATGACTCACCGTAGCCCCGAGCTCCTGGGCTCAAGTGATCCTCCCACTTCGGCCTCCTGAACTGCTAGAACTACAAGTGCCCACTACTGCACCTGGCTGCTTGTTTTTTGATGACATAAAATGTTATCAAAACATGAATATGGCTCATGCCTGTAATCCCAACACTTTGGAGGCCAAGGCAAGAGGACTGCTTGAGCCCAGAAATTGGAGACCAGTTTCTGCAACATAGTGAGACCCTGTCTTTTCAAAAAAATATTAAAAAATAAAAATAAATTAGATGGGCATGGTGGCATGTGTCTGTAATCCCAGCTACTTGAGAGGCTGAGGTGGGAGGTTGGCTTGAACCCAGAAGGCTCAAGTGAACCATGATCGCACCACTGTACTTCAGCTTAGGCCACAGAGTAAGACCCTGTCTCAAAAAAAAAAGTTTATTCTTAAATGTAAATTGAGCAAAATTATGCATTATAAAATAATATCAGCCGGGCGAGGTGGCTCACGCCTGTAATCCCAGCACTTTGGGAGGCCGAGGCAGATGAATCACGAGGTCAGGAGTTCAAGACCAGTCCAGTCTGGCCAACATGGTGAAACCCAGTCTCTACTAAAAATACAAAAAATTGGCAAGGTGTGGTGGTGTGTGCCTGTAATCCCAGCTACTCGGGAGGCTGAGGCAGGAGAATCGCGTGAACCCAGGAGGCAGAGGTTGCAGTGAGCCGAGATCACACTATTTGCACTCCAGCCTGGGCAACAGTGCGAGACTCCATCTCAAAAAAAACCAAAAAACAAAAAACTCGGATACCATCTCTTGTTTGTAAATATTTGGCAATGGCCATATAAGCATAGAAAGGACTAGAAGGGGATATTTTACAATCATAGCAAAGTTATCCCTGGTTTGTTGAGATCATGATTTTAGTCTTCTCTGAGGCTTCAGTCTTTTGCAATGAATATGCTTGTAGATGCGCTCAGTTTTTCTTATCTAAAATTTTTATTTTTATGTGATAAGAACACTTAACGTGTACCCTCTGTAGAAATTCTTAAGTGTAGTACACTGTAGTGTTGTAACTACGGGGACGGTGTTGTATAGGAGATCTCTAGAACCTACTTATCTCGCATAATTGAGACTTTATGCCCATTGATTAGAAACTCCGCATCCCCCCTCCTCTCAGCTCCTGGCAGGCAAACAACGTCCTATTCCCTGACTTTATGAGTCTAGTCAGGTACCTCATATAAGTGGAATCAGGTAGCATTTGTCTTCCTGTTTTTGTTTCTGTCTTCCTTTCCTGTTTTCCTGTGCTTTCTCCCTCTTTTCATGTTCTCTTTTTTTGTGTTTCGTTGATATTTTTGTGTTGCTATGCTTTGATTCCTTTCTCCTTTTCTTCTGTGTAACTTCTATAGGTATTTCCTTTGTGTCTACCATAGGGCTTACATAAAATATCTTATAATTGAAATACTGTGTTTTAAGCTAATAACACTTAACTTCAATCACATAAGTAAATTCTACACTTTTACCATTCCTCCCACTTTTTGTTACTCATGTCACAATTAACATCAGATTATGTACCCATTAAAATATCTTTAGTTGCAGTTATCTTCAACAATTCTGTAATTCGGCTTTGATGCTAGAACTAAAAGTGATTTACCTACCACCTTGACAGTAATACTGTGTTCTGTATTTGCCTATTTATTTACCTTTGTCAAAGAGTTTTATGTTTTCTTACGCTATCATGTTGCTGTTCACTGTTCTTTCACTTCCAGTGAAATAACTCCCTTCATTATTTCTTGTAAGGCAAGTTTAGTAGTGAAGAATAGTGTCAGCTTTTGTTTGTCTGGAAAATATGTCTCTCATCTTCATTTTTGCAAGATTTCTAAAAAGTTAGCTTATTTCTTAATTTCTTATGGAGATTCTTAAATGCGATGAGTCATTTTTCCTTGCTGCTTTCTTTTTCTTTTCTTTTCTTTCTTTCTTTCTTTTTTTTTTTTTTTTGTTGAGATGGAGTCTTGCTCTGTGGCCAGGCTGGAGTGCAGTGGGTGCAATCTCAGCACACTGTAACCTCCACCACCTGGTTTCGAGTGATTCTCCTGCCTCAGCTTCCTGAGTAGCTGGGACTACAGGCATGTGCCACCATACCCAGCTAATTTTTGTGTTTTCAGTAGAGACAGGGTTTCACCATGTTGGCCAGGCTGGTCTCCATCTCCTGACCTCGTGCTCCGCCTGCCTCAGCCTCCCAAAGTGCTGGGATGACAGGCAGGAGCCACCGCGCCCGGCCTTCCTGCTGCTTTCTAATTCTCTCTTTGTCTTTGACAATTTGATTTTAATGTACCTTGCTGTAAATTTCTTTGGGTTTATCTTATTTGTGATTTTTTGGGCTTCTTGAATCTGAATGTCCATTTTCTTCCCCAAATCTGAGGAGTTTTGAACCATACTTCTTTGAATATAATGGTCTTCCCCTTATCTTTCTGGGACTTCCTTAATGCATCTGTTGATCTGCTTGATGGCGTCCCATAAGTCGCTTCTACTTTATTTACTTTTTTTCTTTTCTCTGGTTGCTCCTGTGATTCATTTCTGATGACCTTTCTTTGAGTTCACTGATCCTTTTCTCTGCTTGATGCAGTCTGCTGCTCATCTCCTCTAGCGAGTTTTTTTAGTACAGTTATTATATTCTTCAGCTCCATGATTTCTGTTTGGTACTTTTTAGCATTTTCTATCTTTGTTGAAATTCTCTCTTTGTTCATACATTGTTTTCCTGTCTTCAGAGAGCAATTTTCTGATAGCTATTTTAAATTTCCTGTCTAATAAATCATATAAACTCCACATCACTAGGGTCAGTTTCTGGAGATTTATCTTATTCCTTTGAAACATTGTTCCCCGTTTCTTCATTTTCCTCGCCTTTCTGTGTTGGTGTCTGAACATTAAACAAAGCAGGACTCTGTCAAGTTTTCATGAACTGGCCAGGTACTGGAGAAGACCCTCACCAATCAGCCAAGCCAAAGATTCTGGGGGCCTCTTTAAACTTCCTGCTGGCCAATGCCAGTTTCTTTGTTTTCTGCAGCCTCCAGGTGTCTAGAGTATGCCAGGTCCTGTCAGCACTTTAGACAAATGACTGAAGGAAGTTCCTCAGGTAGCCTCCAGAAAATTGGATTGTTGGGTGTTTTGTTCAACGCTTTTCTTCCCTAGGGAGAAGCTTGGATCTCCGGTGGGTTTGCGTGTGTGTGTGTTTCCTATTCACTTTGTGCTGAGTTGGACTGTGGTGACTACTTGCACTCTAGATCATCCCACCATGTCTCTTCTCATGGCCCCGAGGCAGCGGGGTTATGCCAGGTCCCATTAGCACTCTGAGACAGGCTAAACAGAAGTCAGCCACCTGGGCAGCCCTCAGAAAAGTTGAGGTGTTGAATACACAGCTCATCTCTTTCTCACTCTGTGGTAAGTTCGGAGCTAGGGGACTTCCTCTCAGTTGTGTGGCACTGTGCTGGGGGTAGGGATTATGCCAAGAGGGTGTCTTGAATCTCCCTACCAGTTTCAATGTGAATAGATTCAAGCTCACCTGGAGCGCAGGAGACTGTCAGCTAGTTTCTGGATTTCTTGCAAAGCGAGTCTTCATGAACTATTGTTGAGTTGATGTGTTGATGGGAAAAAGAGAGTCCAGAGCTTCCAATTCCATCATTTTGCTGATGCCACTCCAGCCTTGCTTTTATGCTTTGTAAGGGTGAGTCTGTTTTGGTTTTGTTCTTAGTCCTATGCTTTGGCTCTTATTCTGGAGTGTGATTCTCATCCCTTTGGCCTTTCCGATTTCTCAGCTGGTTGCCTGAGGGGCTCAGTGAGGTTTCTCCACCCTAGCTAGGCAAGAACTGCAGCGTCACGTAGCACTGCACACTGCCGGGCGTCTCCGTCCGCTCTCGGCCCCACAGCAGCGGCTTCCTGCGAGGCCTTGTGGAGGATCACCCTGCACGTGTACAGCCTGGCCTCATCCAGGGATCCGAGGGAACACCCACACAGGCTCTGCACCCTCGTTCTACGTAGCACCCTGCTCTCCAGTGCCCTGCTCTACCAATCGTAGCCACCTCAGCAGCCCAAACGCTGATCTCTGCTTTGCCAGCCAGTGATCTCAGGCTGATGACCTCTGCTGTGGCTTTATCTCACATACCGTGGTAGGAAAACCCAAGGTAAAAAGACAGGGCAAACTCGGACTCACGTCAGGTAATTACCTTCTCTCAGGGATCGCAGTCCTGCCAGTTGTCCTATTCCTGTACATAATTGCCTTATACGTTGGGCCCGACTTTATCGTCATTTATGGCAGGAGGGTAAGTATAAATCTCGTTACTCGTCGTGGCCAGAATCAACTTGCATTCTCAATAAGACTTTCTCAACCTGCTGCCATACACTTATGTCGGCCTTGAAGCTACCCTTGTATCAGATGGGGAAGGTACTAGAAGCATCTCGGTCAAGGCAAAAACTCAGGAGAGTGTCTTCTGTTATCACTGTTATTTAATTCTTTTGCAATCAGAAGAGAGAAAGAAATGAAGAAAAATGCAAAGGAGGAAATACAATATCGTTTTTTTGCAGATGATATGAATAAGTCCCTGGAAAACCCAAGAGAGTCAATTTAATTTCTATTACAAACAATATTTAAGTTTTGTGGCTGGAACAAACGTAACATGATAATTCACCTTCATCTACATAAAAAATGACTTGCTAGCAGGAATATTGATGAGAAAAAATATCTCATTTACCGTAGCACCAAAACAATTTTAAAACCTAGGAATAAACCTAAAAAGAAACATGTACAATCAGAAGGAAGAACACTTTAAATCCACCGAGGGACATGAAAGGAGACTTGAGTGAATGAAAGGTATATCCTGTTCTCAGATCCAGGGACTGAACATTGAAAGACAACAATCTTCAGTGCTAGGAATTTACCCTACAGATACGTTCTCATGTCTGTAAAATCAGGTATGGCCAGGGTTATTCATTGCAGCATTGTCCATAACAGTGATGCAGGCCAGGTAAGCTCCCAAACTGGGACTTAGCCCGGGAGGGTTCCTGGCTTCACCTAGGAAAGAATTCAGAGCCAAGCTGCTGTGCATAGCAGAGCAGCCGTGCACAGCAGCAGCAGAGGAACTGCCCCTTGTGGAGCAGGGCCACCCATCAGCAGTGTGCCCAGAGCAGCAGCTCAGAGGCAGCTCTGCACCCTGATTTACATCCACTTTTAATTATATGCAAACTAAGGGGTAGTTTATGCAGACATTTCTAGAATGAGGGTGGTAACTTCTGGGTTGTCAGGACATCGCCATGGAAAGATGCCATAACTCCTAGGTGTTGCTATGGTAATGGTACACTGACATGGCACACTGGTGGGTGTGTCTTATGGGGAGGTGCCTCTGCCCTACACCTGTTTTAGCTAGTCCTCACTTTGGTCCAGTGTCTGAGCCCTACCTCCAGAGTTGAGTTCCACTTCCTACCCCAATAGCAAATGATTGCAAACAACTGAAAAGGCCAATGAGGCTGCTGAAGTGAATCATGTCACACACACAGAGTGGTGGCATGCTGCCATTAACAAGAATAAGGCTGGGCACAGTGGCTCATGCCTATAGCCTCAGCAGTTTGGGAGGTCTAGGCTGGGGGACCACTCGAGTCCAGGGGTTCAAGACCAGCCTGGGGAACAAAGCAAGACCCAGTCTCTAAAAGAACATGTAAAAATGAGCCAGCCATGGTGCACATGCCTTTAGTACCAGCTACTCAAGAGGCTGAAGCCGAAGGATTACTGAGCCCAGAAGGTCCAGGCTGCAATGAGCTACGATTGTGCCAATGCACTCCAGCCTGGGCAACAGAGTGAGACCTTGTTTTTTAATAAAACAAAAACAAAACCCAAGGAAACAAGAACAAGATAGCTTGCCAGGCACTGATAAAGGATGATCTGCAAACTTGATGGTCCAGTGGAAAACTCAAGGTGCCAAGGGGGCAGTACGCGATCACCTGTGATGTACGTGTGGCATGCACGTGTGTGTCTGGTTTCATATGTTAGAAATATCTTGGCTTCCAGTAAAAGAAAACCCAGATTGGCATGAAGCCAACAAACAGGGGTTTGTTTTCTCCCATGAGACCCAGAGGCAGTGGCCTGAGTCCTGACTCAGCTGTTTAACTGTGCTGTCACCATCTTAGGCTTCTCTTTCCATTCTGCTCTCTGAAGCAGGATGGTATTTTCCTCAGCCTTGCAGACTCCTACTTGCAAGATGGCTGCCTCATCTCCAAACATGATGGCAATGGAGTGTACAAATCAAGAGGAAAGGGGAAGAGCAAAACGGTGATTGGTCCTACATGTTACTGGAAAAGCAAACACTTTCTGATTGCACCTCTCAGCAAGTGTTTCTTGTATCTCATTGGCCAGAATGGGTTCACATGACTGCTCCTTGCTGCAAGGGAGGCTGGGAAATAGAGCATTTAACTTCCAGGACTCTGCAACAGAGAAAGACAAAGGAGAAGAGGTCAAGAATGAGTGGTGGGGCTGAGCATGCTGGCTCACGCCTATAATCTCAGCACTTTGGTAAGCTGACACAGGCAGATGGCTGGAGCTCAAGAGCTCAAGACTAGCCTGGGCAACATGGTGAAACCCCATTCTACCAGAAAAAAAAAAAAAAGAGTGGTGGGTGACTCATTTTACTATGTTGGCCATACTTAGAAAGTTTTCAAAAGAACACATAAGAAATTGATAACTGGGAGTTCAAGACAAGCCTGGCCAACATGGTGAAACCCCATCTTTACTAAAACACAAAATTTAGCCAGGTGTGGTTGTGGGTGCCTGTAATCCCAGTGACTCCGGACACTGAGGCAGGAGAATCACTTGAACCCGGGAGGTGGAGGTTGCAGTGAGCTGAGATCACACCACTGCAATCCAGCCTGGCAACAGAGTAAGACCACATCTCAAAAAAAGCTACTTGCAAGGCTGAGGAGGGAGGATCACTTGAGTTCTAGGCTGGCCTAGGGGACATAGTGAGTACCCCGGCTCAGGCAAACAAACAAAAAGTCATAGTCAAAAACTTTTTTAAAAAGTCCAAAGTAACCTTTGGATTAAAGAGGAATTTATAAGGTAAATTGAAAAATACTTAGAATTTAATCATAATGAAATTCTCTACCAGTTAAAATGTGTGGAACACATTTTTAAAGGCATTAGAATATATAGCTTTGAATATATTTATCTGGAAATAAGACAAACTGAAAACAAATTAACAAAGTCAAGAATATATAAAAACACACAAAATAAATAGAAAGAAACAAAGAAGGAAGAAGGATGTAAATCAGCAGAGAACAGAAACAAAAAATAAAAATCATGAACAAAATCAAAGCTGACTCTCTAAGAAGTGTATTTTAAGACTAATAAGAAAAAAAGAAAGAACAAAAATAGGACAAAGGGGAGAAAAGAACTATAGCTATAAAAGCATTACTTAATTGTAAGACTTTTTAAATAAAGTTTACACTAATGAATTAGAAAACCTAGGAAAAATGCATAGATTCATAGAAAATCTAAAACACTGAAGCTGGGTTTCCTCTGAAGGAGGCTAGAGAAAAGAAATACTGAAATGAGACAAGTAGAAATAGAAAGTCATAGAATTTAATAATCATTTAAGAAATTAAAGTAGTAACTAGGCCAGGCACTGTGGCTCACAGCTGTAATCCCAGTACTTTGGGAGGCTGAGGTGGGTGGAGCGCCTGAGGTGACAAGTTTCAGAACAGCCTGGCCAACATGGCGTAACCCCGCCTCTACTAAAAAATACAAAAATTAGCCAGGTGTGGTGGTGTGCAGCTGTAGTCCCAGCGACTCGGGAGGCTGAGGCAGGAGAATCACTTGAGTCCGGGAGGCAGAGGTTGCAGTGAGCCGAGACTGCACCACTGCGCTCCAGCCTGGGTGACAGAGTGAGACTCCGTCTCAAAAAAAAAGAAATTAAAGTAGTAAGCACACCTGTATCCCACCACACACACGCGCATACAGACCTCCCGAAGCCCCCAGCATAGCAGCATTCACAGCACCCACATCCCAAACCGGTGGGGAACAGATAATCCACAGGATATAGAAGTTGTTTCAGAAAAAGAGCAGTTGAGGGAAAGTGGGCCCACCCATTTTATGAAGCTAGTAGACAGCTAGAAAGGGGAACACAAGCAAATTGGAAGCCAGTTTTACAAAAATCTTGATGTATCAGCTAACCGAAATCCAACAGAATACCAAGGTCACATAAAATTTATTTCAGAAATATCAGAAGGGTTCAAATTAGAAATGTGAACACAGAAATTTACCAAGTTCAAGAAGAAAAGTAACGTCATCATGGCATCATGGGGGGCTGGGCATGGTGGCGCCTGCCTGTGGTCTTGGCCACTTGGAGGCTGAGGTGGGAGGATCGCTTGAGCCCAACAGGTCGAGGCTGCGGTGAGCCAAGATCACACCACTGCTCTCCAGCCTGGGCGACGCAGCGAGACCCTGTCTCAAAAAAAAAAGTTTTGTAATCATTACATTGATGTAGAATATGGCATTCAATGACATTTAATATACTTATGATTTAAAGATTTTTTAAAATAGAGAATAAGAGCGAGAGGGCATTTTCCTAAGTCGGTAAGGACTGTCTTCATCACACTCATGGCTGGTGAACAGGGAGGCTGCCTGTGACCTCCCTCTAAGGTTAGGAAGCACGGAGCGACTGCTTTCAGTGACTCTTCCATATCACCCCGAAAGTCCTGGCCAATGCAACAAGACAGGAAAAAGAAATCAGCCCTTGAGCTAGATCAAGGGAGGCAAAGTCATATTCCTGTGTCTTTCATGATAACGCTTAATGTTGAATCCCCCAAATAACCAACAGCTATTAGTACTAATCAGAGCTCAACAAGGAGGCCCAATGCGAAGAAGTCAGTAGCGTTTTTTTGTTTTTGTTTTTGTTTTTTGGACAGAGTCTCGCTCTGTCACCCAGGCTGGAGCGCAGTGGCGTGATCTCAGTTCACTGCAACCTCCGCCTCCCAGGTTCAAGCAATTCTTCTGCCTCAGCCTCCTGAGTAGCTGGGGTTACAGGCACACGCCACCACGCCTGGCTAATTTTTGTATTTTCAGGAGAGACGAAGTTTCTCCATGCTGGTCAGGCTGGTCTGGAACTCCCAACCTCAAGTGATCTGCCCCCACCCAGGCCTCCCAAAGTGCTGGGATTACAGGTGTGGGCCACTGCGTCCCACCGTCAATAGCATTCTTTAAAGCCAGTAAAAATACAGGGAAGACATTATTTTCCAGAAGAACCAAAATTATAAAATATTCAAGAATTACTCTTGAAATCCACCTATCTTCTGTGAGAAAAAAAACAAAACCAAGCAACCTGAAATCTGGTTCTAGGCCATGTTGGAACACTGGGGTAGAGGCTGCGATTCGGTTCAGCCTGGTGTGGAGGGGCGGGGGAGGGGCCGCTGCCGCACTGGGCCCACCATTGCTCTGGCCTCACTCGCCAGGTTCCAGTGCCCACATGCCTGCGGCTTTGGAGACCGGGAGGAGGCTCTGGGCTGCAGCACGTGTTGTGGCCCCTCCGGGCCTGCCTTGCACCCCAGCTGGCCAGTGCTGCATTGAGCTGCCCTTGCCTCCAGCACCACATGGCCCCCTCTGCCCTCCCCACAAGCAGTGCTGGGACCTGGCTTTCCTGGGGCAGCCCCTCCCCTGCTGAGCTATGTGGCTCAGGGACAGGACGCCCTGGCTCCTCAGCCCTACAGCTCGGTCGCGGGTCAGTGGGCTGTGCTGGTGCTCTCTGCTCAGACCTCCAGGGCCTGAGCTCCTGAGATGCCGGGTGCTGACCAGGCCTGCCTGGGTTCTTCCCAGCCATCGGGCCAGGATGCCAGGGCGTGCTGGAGCCTGCCCGCCCAACGCCTGGCTCGGCCACGCTGCTTCAGGTGGGTGTGTGTGTGTGTGTGTGTGTGTGTGTGAGTGTGTTATAGAGAGTTGGGAGGCAGGGAGACAGGGGTGGACCTGCAGGGAATGGGGTCAGCTCCTCCCTGAGCCTGGAGGGCAGCTTGAGCTTCCAGGAGGGCTTGCAGGGGACAGGCCCAGGGCGCCTCCCTTCTGTTTAGCCCCCTGGGCCTTGGATGTGACACCAAGTCAGTCACTTCCCTTCTCTGGGATGCTGCATCCCAGTCATGGGCTGAGCATCTCATTCTGCAGGCCCGTGCTGAGGGCTGTCCTTGCTGTGGTTCGGGGAGACACAGTATCTGACCCAGGCCCGGGGCTGAAACCCAGCCAGAGAAGGCCAGTGAGGCAAGGGCTTCTCAGCTGATTCAGACACAGGCTAGGTCAGGGGCATGAAGGTGGGTGTGGAGCTGTATGGGACTCAGAAGCGGGGGCAGTGGCAGGACAGGGTTTGCAGAAGCAGTGACACCTGAATTTCAGCATGGGGGCAGAACGGGCATGGCGTGGTGGAGTGTGGGATCTATGGAGGTTGTGGCCACAACAGGACCTTGGGTTTGATCTTCCAGGCACTGGGGAGCCATGACGTGCTTTACGGCAGAGGAGGGGCGTGTCAGATGTGTGCTTGAGATGCTCTCTTGGCAGCCCAGGATGGAGTCGAGGTGAGGTGGGAACCCTGGAATGGGACAGGAGAGGTGAAGAGGGGCCAGCAGCGCTCAGAGTGGGCAGACGTTTAGGAGGCGGAATTGATCAGGGAGGGAGGGAAAGGCGTGGCTCCAGAGCCTGGACTGCCAAGGGAGGGGTGCCTCTGAGAGACGGAGGTCTGGAGGCCACTGGAGACCTGCGTCACACTTCAGAGAAGAGTCCAGCTGGGGACAGCGGCATGGGGTCTGTAGCACAGAGATGGAGACCACGCTGTGGGCATCGTGAGGTGTCCAGGAGGAAAGATCAGATCCCAGGTGAGGGAAGAGGGCTCAGGGAGAGGGTGAAGAGTTGTGGGCAGAGAAGAGAGGAAGATCTCCCCGGGGTGCCCATGGGATGGGAGCCAGGTGGATCCTAGGTGTGGCCACCGGGATGTGGATGGTGATCGTACCCACGCAGGTGGCCTGGTGGGCCAGGACCAGGCTGCATCGGCTGAGAGTCTGTGATCTCTGTGATCCTTGGGTCTGCCTCTGTGGGACCCTAATCCTGGGCTCACAGACCTGCCAGCCTCGATGGGTGCTGGCCTGTGCCTGGTGGGCATGGCTGGTGCAGGCTCTAAGGAGGCCTGGCAAAGCCTGGAGCTGGCCCAGGGGAGGCTGAACAGGCAGAGGCTGTGCTGGAGGTTCACCGTGGGCACCAGTGCCGGCTGCATCCCCGGAAAGGCCTGTGCTTCCCTGAATGCATGCTGAAGCCCCCCACAGCCCCGTGGCAACTGGAACTGGAGATCTCAGCCGCTAGCCTCCAACCTCCTCCACGACTTGGCCAGGTAAGAATGCCCAGTACTCCCTGGATGGGGAGACTGAGGCCGGGGAAGGGGCTTAGGCATTGGCAGCAGATTGGGCTGTGTCTGGGTCCCTGCCCATGGCGTGGAGAAGCTGTGCGCACAGGCAGATTCCTTTAGGAGGATCCGGCCCCTTTGCCTCCCACGGGACACACCAATCCCACAGTAGTACACCCCCATAGCCCCAGCCCGAGCTCCTTGCCCACACCCAGCAAGCTGGATCACCAAGCCCTGGATAGCTCTGACCATCAGCTCACCATGCCCGAGGTGGGCAGTGCCCTGTGAAACATCGCGATGAGGCCCAGAGGCACAGGGGAACCCTCTGCAGCGTCGCCAGGCCCTGAGCTGTCAATCCACTGGAGGAGCCACTGCCCCTCAGCCTCTGGGTGTGGTTCCCCTCCTCATCTGCCCAGAGTACATCCTGCACAGGAACCTGGCTGGCTCCTTGAAGGCACAGAGCCTTCTTCCCCACAAGCAGCAGCCCCCAGGAGGTCCTTTCCAATCCATGGAAGTGCATCCCACCCTCTGTCCTGGGGCGGGGAGGCGATCTCTGGGCAGGCCTTCCTGGAGCTAAAAATTGGGTGAGGAGCCTGAGGCACAATGTGGCTCTGGACTGGCCATCGGGGGCTACCTGTGTGTGGCCCATGCACCCCAGGAGCACCCCTTTTACCCTTTTGCCACCCCTGGCCATGGAGTCACCTGACTCCTACCTTGGAGGGATGTATCAGCCCCCGTGAGGCTTGTCAGACTCATTCTGGAGCTTCTCAAGGGTGTGAGGTCAATTTGGCTGAGAAGCACGCCCTGAATGTCAGGCTGCTTGTCAGGAAGCACTGCCAGGCCCAGCAAGACGCAGAAATTCAGCTGCAATACCCAGCCTGAGCAGTGAAGCAGCACTCGGGGTGAGCAAGGGTCATCCTGGAGGAGGAAGAATTACACCCTCCCCGACTCCTCAAGGACAGCGTCCAAGGCAGGTCCTCCTGTGAGGGAGGTGCCTTTCTGTGCAGATGAGGCCAGAAAATGTGGAAGGGGCTGGCCTAAGGCCACACAGTTGCTGAAGATCAGAGCCAGGGACCGAGCCGGCCCTTCCTTCCACCCCAATGCCAGGTGAAGAGTTCAATATCTGTTTAAATCTATAGAAAAGGGTGAATAGGAGAGTTGAGGACTGACCAAACTTCTGGCAGTCAATTCCCTGGGAAATAGCACCAAAAGAGAGATAATAAAGGAACCAAAAGAAGAAACCACACAGGAGCAGATGGAGGAGCCAACTGCATAAAGAACGGTGACGGCACGCAGGCAAGCTGCGCACAGCAGGTGGGAAACTTCTCTAACAAGTATGTCACGGCAGATCACCTTCACCTGAGAGGAGTGTGCGTGCATGAGGGCAGCCTCACAGCAGCAACACCCACCACAGAATCCTGACGGCTCAAACCTGACGGAAGTTTATTTAGGGCACGGAAAGTCGGAAACAAGGGCTTGACTGGTGGCAGCTCTGCAGCAGGTGGAGATCTGGGGGCCCAAGATCCTCACTTCCCTCTGTAGGCCACCCTTGGTGTGGACAGCAGCTGCAGACAGGAGAGGCAGACGGGGCACATGGAGGTCTTAGGGTCTGGCCTCAGGTGATGTCCATCACACCTCTTGCTGTTGGTGAGAGCTAGTTACTTAGGCTCCCAGAGTGCAAGGTGGAGCTGGCATGCTACGCAGACCAACTAGCAGGATCTTCCCGAAAGCTCAGGGGATAATGCTCACGTGGAAGTGCAGCCGGCGACAAGGCATCTGGGAGCATGCACATGCTCGCTCCTTTTTAAAGAAATTCAGGTTCCAAAACTGAACACCATTAAAAAATAAACACCAGCCAACACAATCAAGATTAGAAGGTCTATGGTGAGCCCACTGATGGAGCATGAAGCTGGCCGAACTCTGGAGGGTGCTTGATGTTACCTATCAAGAATCTGAACTCCAGGGCCGGGTGTGGTAGCTCACGCCTGTAATCCCAGCACTTTGGGAAGCCAAGTGCTGGGTGGATCACATGAGGTCAGGAGTTCAAGACCAGCCTGGACAACATGGTGAAACCCCCATCCGTACCTAAAAATATAAAATTAATTGGGTGTGGTGGCACATGACTCCATCTCAAACAAACAAAGTTAGGCACCGTGGCTCACGCCTGTAATCCCAGCACTTTGGGAGGCTGAGATGGGCAGATCACCTGAGGTCGGCAGTTCAAGACCAGCCTGACCAACATGGAGAAACCCTGTCTCTACTAAAAATATAAAATTAGCCGGGCATGGTGGTGCATGCCTGCAATCTCAGCTACTCGGGAGGCTGAGGCAGGAGATTTGCTTGATCCTGGGTGGTGGAGGTTGCAGTGAGCTGAGATCACACCATTGCACTCCAGCCTGGGCAACAAGAGTGAAACTCTGTCTCAAAAAAAAAAAAGAAGAGAAGAATCCAAAATCCGCTGGGCGCAGTGGCTCACACCTGTAATCCCAGAACTTCGGGAGGGCAAGGTGGGTGGATCACGAGGCCAGGAGTTCAAGACCACCCTGGCCAACATGGCAAAACCCCGTCTCTACTGCAAATAAAATAATTAGCTGGAAGTGGCGGTGCACACCTGTAATCCTAGCTACTCAGGAGGATAAGGCATGAGAATCACTTGGCCTCAAGTGATTGCAGTGAGCAGAGATCGCACCACTGTACTCCAGCCTGGGTGACTGAGTGAGATTCTGTCTCAAAGTAAATAAATAAATAAATAAATGAAGGAACCGAAAATCCTAGAAATCTATTTAATGGCTTAAGATGTGATCCTTCCAAAACTCAAATCTGGCCCTGTCACTCCCCTGCTCAAATATCTCCGTGGCTCCCCACTGCCCTCCTGGCCATGCTCCAGCCCAGGCCTCTCCTCCAGCCTCATCTTCCACCCTGAGGTTTGCACTTCCACTGCAGGGGAACACAGCAGGCGTTTCTCCCCGGTGCACCTTGGCTTCTTTGGCCCCTCTGCCTGAAATGCCCTTCCTGTTCTGGTCCAGACCCACTCCAGACACTCCTGCCCCTCCCTCCTCTCTGCCCCTCCCCCCACCCTCATGCTCTCGCCCTAGCTCCTTCTGTTACTGGGTCCCTCTGGGAGCACTGTTCTGACCAGTGTCCAACCTGAGCCTGGGGACAGAGGGTCGGCACATGTAGGTTGAGCTGAGCTTTCGGGGGTGAGGAGGCCAGGCGCTGGGAGTGGTGGCCTTGTTCCAGGCTGAGAGGAAACAGCTGGCAGCCCAGCCAGCCCTCCACCTGATCACAGGGGCCCAGGCTTCCCTAGTGGGACACGACCTTCCCACCAGGGCCCTCGGCCCTGCTCCTGCTGACCCGTGCAGAGTCCCGGCTGAGTCCAAGCTCCTGGACGGCATGGAGGGTGAGCATCTCGTGTGTCCCCGCGCACTGCTGTGCCAGCTCCCGGGAGGGATTTGTTACAGGAATGAATGGGGTGGGGGTTGGAGGGAGGGTTGGAGGCAGGCTCTGACGCAAGGCTCCTCATGCACCCTCCCAGGCCCTCTCCACGTGGCTTCTGCTCTGGCCCCGCCCCAGCCGTCCCCGCCCTGCCGGGAACCTTGGGGCCTCTGGGACCACGGACGTAGCCCACACTTCTGCGGCTCTGCCCTCGCCCCTCGCTCCCCCAGCGTAGACTGGACCCTCCACGACAGCTCTCCCGGGCTCAGCAGGGACCCCGATCAGCCACTCGCTGTGGCCACCGCAGTGGCAGCCACCTGCCCCGGGACGTCCAACCAACCCCTCGGGGGACCAAACCCCGGGACTTCGCTCCCAACCATAGGCCAGCCAAGCCACTCTCCAGGGTCCCTGCCGGTCCCACCCGCAGCGTGCTGGGGGGGGCGGTCCATGCTTGCGGTGGTCAAGAGGGGGGCACGGCCCTGGGGTTACAGCCGTCGGAGGGGCTTCCAGAAAGGGTCCTCAGCCTCTCCCGCCTGCGGCGGCGCAGCCCAGGCGGGGCTCGGCCCGCAGAACCCCCTCGCGGCCGCGCCAGGTATGCGCGGGGCCGGGGGCGGGCGCTGGAGCGCGGCCGGTGCCGGGCCCGCCGCGACACGCTCGGGACGCGGCACACAAAGGCGCCTTCTGCCGCCCCCCGCCCCGCGCCGCCCCCGCGGCCCCGCGGCCCGCCCCGGCAGGCGGTGAGGGGGGGTCAGGGTCCCCTCCTCCCGGGCCCGCCACCCCCCGCGCGGGCGACGTGCCCTGTCCGGGCGGCGCGCAGGCGCGGGCTTGTCCCACCGCGCAGGAATCCGCCGCCGCCGCGCGCGTTTCCGGCCCCAGCCCCGCCCGCGGTGCAGGGGAGCGGGGGTGCGCAGCCGCGTGCCGGGACTCGGACCCCTGTGGCCCCCGCCGTACTCGCTTTCTCCACCCGCGGAGGCTTTGCTCAGGAATCCACTCTTGGATCCAGGGAGCTCCCAGGCCCCCTCCTCCAGGGAGCGCGGCCGCCCCAGTGTGCACGTGCCTCCTCATCTACACGCCCCCGAGTCTGGGCACCTTGAGGATCCAGCCTGGCCACTCCCCTCTCCTATGTCTGCATAAGAAGGCGCCCCATTGGAAAGGGACCCCCGCCAAACCCTGGCAATCTCATGGCGAGGCTGGGTCTGGGAGTAGGGACCCACCAGGAAGGAGGGTGCCCGCCGTGTAAAGTGGGCAGGAGCGCAGAGCTGGGTCCCAGGGATCCCACCCTCCAGGGCTCCCCGCAGGCCAGGTGACTCCGTGGCTTTGCCTCACCCTGCAGCCCACGCCCACCTTTAGCGCCTTCTCCCTGGGCCACATGTGGCAGAGGGGATGGGGCGAGTCTCGAGCCTACTGGGCAGCACGGGCCTCTGGGAGGGGCCGCTAATGACTGTAATTTCCACTTAGCAGATCAGGACGGCTGGCAGAGTGCGGCCATCCTCCCGCCTCTCAGGAGCCCGGGCGAGACCTCTCCGTGGGCCCCTCCTTTCTCTGGACACCTGGCCCTGGGCCCCTCCCACGTGGGATTTTGAGACTCCCCTTCCCTCCCCCAGACTCGGTGGCCCTGTTTCCTGTGGGAGCCCTCGTCCCCTTGTCCACTGGTTGGGGTGCTCAGTGGTGCTTGAATACGGGTTGGGGACCCATGGAGGTGTGCAGCTGTCAGCGGCTCCAGAGGCTGGGGGAGCAGGAGACAAGCACGTTAGGGTTGAGGGTTCTGAGCTTCCGGCCAGGATGCAGCCTGTGCTGGCTCCTTTGTGGTCAGAAGCCCAGGACATTCTGGGGTCTGTCCTCATGCTGAGCAGGCTGATGTCCTGACCAGTACCAGGCACCTCGGAGGAGTCTCCAAGTGGGGCAGTTGTGGCTGCAGAATGGGGGGTGCTAGGGCAGAAGGACGAGCAGGTGAGGCGAGACTGGCAGAGAGGAGCTGGGACTCTGTGCCCTGGGGCAGACTGGGGAGGTGAGGGAAGGGGCTGCTGTGGCCATCTCACGCTGAAGGTGGGGACTGGGTCACTGCCCAATGCTGGTCTTCTCTGCCCAGTTAGCCTGGCACCAGGCCCTGGACCCAGCTGGCAAGAGGTGAAGCAGGAGCTTCTGGGTCACCTGGGGAGCAGGCCCAGGCCCTGGGAGCTAGGGTTCCTGAGCTGGGGGAGTCAGCCCTGTCTCGCCTGGGCCTGCCTCCTGGCCTCCTCTGTGGCCTGGCTGGCGGGGCCTGGGCGTGGCCTGGCTCACTGAGCTGGCAAGGATCAAAGGGTGGAAAGCCGTCCTCCGCCCTCGCCCACTGAGACAGGAATCCGTGGCCCCAGGGGACGGAATCCACAGCCACATTCCGGGTGCCCTGGTCCCCACAAGGCAAGGGTGGGGCAGGGCTGGGGTGCCAAGATTGGCACCACAGAGCGTGGGAATGTGGTGCTACTGGCACCCGGCCCACTGCCTGAACAGAGCGGGCAGCACCCTCCTCCTGGCTGAGCCGTGGCCTTTGCCCCTTCTGACCTCTCTTGAGGGCCCAGCTGCCAAACAGGGTTCCACCTTGCCAGGAGGTGGGGGTCCGCTCTGATGGCCCAGGGGTCCTGAGGAGGTTGGGGCCTGGGTCTCTGTGGCTCAAAGCAGGGGCATGCCCGACCCCCGGGGCACTCTGAGCTGGGGGAGTCTGCCTCCATCTGGGGACAGCAGGGGCCACAGGAGGGAGAGTCTGACAGCTGGGGCATCCCTGCTAGGGGTCACACCGGGCCCAGGCCCTGGCTCACAGATGTGCTCACACACACACACAGCAGAAAGCAGAGAAGCAGCTTCCCTGTCCCAGCCACAGCCCAAACCTTCCCCAGGAGGGTTTGTCTCCAGTTGGCTGGAGTAGGGCTGAGTTGGCCCTGTGGACCCCACCCATGGGCGCAGGGTCACCTGCTGGTGGAGACAGCAGTCTTTAGGTGCCCGTGCTGGGTGGGGTGGCTCCCTGCTCCCATGGGCTGGAGACCAGCCAGGTGCCTGCTGGGGACAGGGCCCTAAGCTCTGCCTTGTAGTCCCCTGCTCAGCTCCGGCAATGATGCCTTCCCACCCCCACTCTACAGGTGGGGAAATGGAGGCTCAGAGAGGTCAGATGACTTTCCCAAAGCCACCCAGCACGTTGGTGGGCTTGGCGAGATCTTGGAGACCCAGACCTCCCACTCCCAAGAACCAGGGCTGGTGGCATCCCCCTCTCTGGCCTGTTTCCTCATCTGGGGAGTGGACTCACAGTGACCACCTGACCTAGTTGTCCTGAAGCCCAGAAGGTGCCAGCTAGGGGCCGGTTAGCCTCTTCTGTCCCCAGCCCCTGGCCTCCCAGATAAGTGGCACTGCTGCATCCTAAGCCCACACCTGAGGCAGGGCGCCCCCTGGTGGTGCAACAGTGCCTTTCTCTGCCCTTGGGTGACAGGATCTGAAGGGGAAGGTCGGGGAGAGGACAAGCCTGGGAGCAGGCGCTGGGAGGGCCACAGGCTGCTGGCTTGGAGCAATGTCCCTGGGGGCTGGTCCATGCATGAAGGGCCTGGGGAGGACACTGGTCCCACCAGGAGGCTGCAGGGGAGGCTGCACGTCAGGACCTTGGGAGGGATCCCATGGCAGTTGAAGGCCATCAGGGCCCAGGGACACCGTCCCCTGGAGGATGGCGGCAGGGGAAGCAGGCCTAGGCAGGTGACCACAGACTGCCCACTGCAGGGGTGGGGACTGTGGGCAGCCAGGCTGGGGGAAGGGAAGCCAGTCCCAAGATGTCTGTGTGGTGGTGACAGCCATGGCCAGCTGAGCCCATCCCTCTTCAGACCTGCACCCTGGGTGCTTCTAGAGGCCACCAGCCCTCTCCATGACCCTCAGGGGCCCACACTACTTGACCCTGATCATTCCAGTCACACACATCCAGGCATCAGGCCAGGTCTGGCACTAGGCAGCCACGGGGATTGTTTGCTGGAGATGTGAATGAATGAATGAGGAGCCTCCATCCTGGCCACCGGCTTGCCTCCGGCAGCATGGGCTCCTTGTCAGTCAGCAGGCTGTGACGGGCAGGTGCTGAGGAACCTGAGGCAGAAGGGACAAGGCTAGGGGTGAGTGGGGGCCCTGGCTCACCCCCCCCAGCCCCCACACCAGGGGAGGGGGCATCCCCAGCCTGTAGAAGCCGTGCAGGGTGGAGGCCATACAGGGATGTGGGGGGATCTGAGAAGCAGGCTTAAGCCTGATCAGGGAGGGGCAGCCGGGCCTACTCCTGCAGAGTGCCCCATCCTGAGTGCCCAGCACTGTCGGGGGTTGGGGGCTCCCTGGGGATGGCTGATGTGGCTGGCCCCCCTTCTTGGGCTCTGCTGTCACCTGAGCTGGGGACTTCTTGGCCTGAAGGGTGAGCCGGGGACCATCTGCTCTCAAGGCACAGGCCTGCCCTTGCAGGGCGCTGAGCCTGCCACACTCCCTCTAGCCCCCAGATGGCAAAGCACTCCTTGGCAAGGGCTGATCGGGGAGGGGACAAGCTGGGCCAGCCAAACCTAGGGGAGGGGGCCCAGTGTCCCCCCGGGGCTGGCATCTGAGACCTCCACTGTTTACACACCACCACACCCCAGGAGTGGATTGGCCAGAGTGTGCGCCAGCACACACCGCTGCCAGCATACAGACACATTGCACCCTGCATGAGCACAGGGCACACACGTGTTCACACCAGCACTCATGCACAGGCACACACCTTTGCACGTGGAGGGGCACGTAGCACACTGCCGGACGTGACATGCACGCCCCTTCACACCAGTGTGAATGTGTGAGCCTCCCCAAGCTCCTAGCTGGGCACCCTCTGCGCCTCCGAAACCCAGGGCATGATGATGGAGGACGCTGTGTGAGGAGTGGTGGGGGCGGGGGGCTCTATGGTGTCGGTGTCTCTGGCCTTCAGTTTGCCTTCCATGCAGTTGTAACAACGTTTACAAGGCGCTGTTCCAGACTCTTTGAATCTCAGCGAACCATTCTGAGATGGCCGTTAGCGCCCTTTGCAGAGATGGGGAAACTGAGGCACAGAGCATTTGGTAATGTGCTCAAGGCCCTGAGGAAGGAGCTGGGCAGGGTCTGCCTTGGGCTGTCTCTGGTGGTTGTGGGGTGAAGGGAGGTCACATCTGCCTGGGTCCCGAGCACAGAGGGTACCTCTGCTGCGATGCAGGCACAGGGACAGGGCCGGCTCCAGCAGGAGGAACGAGGTGAGTGTGCGCCCCACCTCCCTCGGGGGGAGCCTGTCCTTCCCTCGGCCCCGCTGGTTGAGGCTGGCCCAGAGCGGAAGGGGTCACGGGCCGCGGCCGGCTCTCCTGGGAATTCCAGGCGCGTGTGTCAGCGCGCTCGGCTTCGCCCCCGCCCCCAACCCTCCGCCCCGGCCACAGGGTGGTTTGGCGAAGAGAGTAGATTCCCGAGGGGCGGGGGGCGGCTCCCAGGGCCTGGGACGGGGTTGGTGGCCCAGGAACCCCTCTCCTCCGCCCATCTCTCCATTCCCAGAAGAGAGGCCCTGGCGGGAGCCGGTCCCCTATCGACCTCCTTCCAGAGAGCCCGCCATTTCTCCGGGGAGGGGGCTGAGGGAGGGCTCCATGGGGAGGGGAGCCCTGGGGCACCGGGTACTGACACGTGCTCCCGAATTCTCAGCACCTCCCTGCCCTGCCTGCAGACAGAGGCTCGGCGACGTCCCCAAGGTCAGGAATGGCGCTTGTTTCTGTGCAAACCTCTGCGTGAGGACGGGTGGCATCTGGAGCCTGGATACGAATTTCAGTTGTGTCTGGACTTTCGCATCTGAAAAGTGGGAACAATAGCATCACCCACCTCGGGGTGATTGTGCAAATAAGAGACAGAGGTGAGGTCGAGGGCGATGCGGCTGGGAAGCGCGCGTGCGTCCAGGGACCCAGGAACCCCAGCGCGGGGCCAGCTCTCCCGCCCCCGCCGGCTTGCCCCGCGCCAGCGCCCCGGCCTGCCTGGGCTCGCTCCAGCCTCGGCAGAGGCCCCTATGGGCCGCGCAGACGCAGCCTCCCCGCCCGCCCCAGGCCCGCCCCGCCGCTGCTCCGCCAGCGGCCCCGACAGGCCCGGGCGCGCTGCAGCCCGCGGCGGCATGAGGGTGGGCGCGGGTGCCGCTGCCGCGAGGCTGCCCGCCTGCCCGGAGCCTGCCCCGCCAGGCAGGAAGGGCCAGGGAGGCCTCCAGCAGGGGGCGGAGGTGGAAGGGGACGGGGCGGGCAGGAATGCTCCGGCGACGGTTGGAGAGGCGCGGAGGGGACCGGGTGGTTCTGGGTCTTGGGGGAGGGGACAGGGAACTCTGGACCGATGGGTGGGAGCTGCGAGGCTCCAGTTCTAGACTGGGGTGGGGGGACTGGGGAAGAGAATCCCGGGGATCGCGAGGGGAGAGGGGTTCTATTGGACCGCGGAGGCCACGCGAATCCTCCAGGCCCCGAGGGCGGGCCTCCGGCTCCTCCCCGCCCCCGTGGGCGCAGCACTCCCATTTCCCTGCTCAGGAAACAGAGGCTCCGGATCTGCAGCGCGTCTGATGGAGGGGAGGGGACTGTGGCTGAGGGAGCCTTGTCAGAGGACGGCGTGCTGCGGGTCCCGGCGCAGAGCCGACTACACCCGGGAGAGAAGCGCCCCCGAGCGCTGGAGCCGAGGTTGCGGCGAACAGCACCTCCAGGCTGCCGTCTTGACCTCTGCTGCTCTCCGCGCGTTCCCGGGCGCAGGCCGGGCAACTGGAGGTCGGAGGCGCTGGAGCTCGGGCCAGGCGGGCGGGCGCAGAGCAGCCACCAGGCGGCAGGGCAGCTCCGGGACCGGTTGAGGTCTGCCAGTCTCCTGGCCTGCACAGCCCTTCCCAGGAGCAGCCTGGTTGGGTCACATGTGGGGACCCAGGCCCCTGACACCCTGGCCTTATCCTGTAGAGACAGTGGCGAGAGGGGGACAGGGAGGCTGCTCTGTCGGAGACAGCAGGTGGAAGAAGTTTCTGGTCCCTTCTGCTGCTCACCCTCACCCTGCACCCTGCCTCTGATGTGCTGTGTAACCTCAAGCAACTTTCTCAGGCTCCTTGTGCCTCAGTTTCTTCCAAGAAAATGGGAGTTGGGCCAGGCGCAGTGGCTGAAGCCTGTAATCCCAGCACTTTGGGAGGCCAAAGCGGGCAGATCACCTGAGGTAGGGAGTTCAAGGCCGGCCTGGCCAACATAGTGAAACCCTGTCTCTACAAAAATACGAAAATTAGCCGGGCATGATGGCAGGTCCCTGTAGTCCCATCTACTGGGGAGGCTGAGGCAGGAGAGTCACTCTTGAACCCGGGAGGCAGAGGATGCAGTGAGTGGAGATCAGGCCGTTGTACTCCAGCCTGGAAGAAGATGGAGACTCTGTCTCAAAAAAAAAAAGGGAAGCAGGAATCTTGGTGAGAATCCTCAGGCTGCAGGTCCTCCCTTTGTCCCCCAGAGAAACAGGCTGTGGGAAGCTGGGTCTCTCTGGAGGGGAAGAGAAACTGACCACCAGCCTGGTTAGAGGAGGAGGAGCTGGTGAGCCTGGGGCCCTGCAGGTCAGGGCCTGGCCATGGGGTTTGGAGCTGGGCAGTGGGAGTGCACCTCCCCCACCAGGACCTGGCCACCCCCAGAGTCCCTTTTAGCTCTTGGGGGCGCCACTGAGCATGCCCAGACTCCCCCACCAACAGTTCCTGCCAGCATGGCCTGGCTGGCTGGGTGGGTTGTCCTCCTGCCTCAGGCCCTGGAGCTTGGCAGTAACAGGAAACGGGAGGTGACATGGAGGGATTAAGAGGAGGAGGCCCAGGACACGGTTACTGAGGGTCTGCACCTCGCTGCATAAACCCGATGGGAGCCAGGCCCAGGGAGAGCGGGGAGGTCACAGGTCTCTGGTGCTTTCTCCCCACAAGGAAAACGTCTCAGGGAGCCATGACCAGCCCCTAGAAGCCCGGGACTCCCCCACATCACTCCCTGTTGTGTGGTTGTGGTCGGGGGTATTTCAATCACTGTGACCAGTGGACCAAGACATTTTTCGGCCGAGGGTGATGGCCGTTTCTCTGAATCAAGAAAATTTCCAATGAGTGGCTGAGCTTGGGTCATTAGTCACTGTCTGGGGAACTGAATGGGCCCCTGCCCCACGCAGGGTGTGCTGTTTCCCACTCAAGGCTGGGCTGCAGGCACAGAGTCTGAGGGGCTGCTGCCTCCAGTGCAGGGGGTACTGCCAGCTGCCTGCCCTCCCAGGGCCAGCTCCATGGAGGGACGAACAGGGCTAGCGGGACCCCCCTCCCGAGCTGTGGCAGTGCCTGGAGTTCCACCATCGCACAGGAAGAACACAGGTCGCCTCCAGGGTCTGAGACTTCCCTCGCTGGTTTCAGGCTAGTTTCAGGCTGTCCAAGGTAGCTGGAGGGAAGGGCCATGGGGTAGGGCTCTTAGAGTGCCTCGATGCTGGCCCCTCCCCCGCTCTTCCTGTCCGTGTTCATGGGGGCTTTTTGGGGTCCAGGGTGTGGAAGGGTGAGGCCCAGAGCATGGTGGGCTTGGTTAGCTGTGGGAAGTGAAGGCAGAGGGCAGGCCTGTGTCCCAGGGGAGCACCCAGCTGCCTCCTGACCCTCTCCCTGGTCCCTGCTTGCCAGAGGAGGGGTGGTGTGAGAGTGCAGACCTCGGGCCCCAGGCCAGAACACCAGGACCCCTAGAGACCACAATGTATGGCTGCCCCCAGGCTGTGGCGGCTTAGAAAGTGATTAGCGGACAGAGGGTCCTCACTCTGCAGTCCAGCCCAGCCCTGGGGCTGGCCACTGGGCATCACGTCATCAGGCAGGTGGGGTGTCCTGAGACACGACATCACTTGATAACAGAAAAAAACTGTCACAGACCTCTGGACAGCCTAAACGACTTTTATTACAGAGCAACTTAGATGTATCCAAACCCAACGTGTCCACTTTGACAAAAGGATGTCCACGGCCTGCCCTCACTGCCCCCTGGTTCCAGCTGTCGAGGGCGCAGCCTCGCCAAGCTCTCCCTCCATCATCCTGCAAGGCTGGGCTTTGACGCCTTCCTCTGAGAGCCCTCTCTGAACCTGTGTGGAAAAGGGTCACTCACCAGGCCTGGGGGTGCACACTCTGCACAGCACAGTCCAAAGGAAGGCCTGGCCCCTGCCTGGCTCCTGGGAGGAGCCCTAAGCCCATGGACAGTATGACATTCCTGTCCTCAGCCTGTGGTGGATGGATGTGGTGGCGGACTGCACCAGTGATCCGTGGCAGCCCTGAGGTCTGGCTATCAGGCCTTTCTCTGCTGGTCTCCGATTCACTAAGGCATGGAGCCTGGAAGCAGCACCCCCACTTGAAGTCAGCCCCCCAGGACATGGGGCTTGTAGGGAAAAGGAAGGGGGAAGAGGTGGATGGATAGAGAGGTGAGTGGATGGATAGAAGGATGGATGTATAAAAAGATGGACAAATGGATAGAGGAATGGATGGATAGAGATGGATGGATGGAGGGGTGGATGGATGGATGGATGGGGTGGACAGAGGAGAGGAAGAATGGATAGAGGGGTGGGTGGGTAGATAAATGGATGGATGGAGAGGTGCATAGAGGAATGGATAGAAGGATGGATGGATGGATGGATGGATGGATGAATAGAGGAGTGGGTGGGAGGATACAGGAATGAATGGATAGAGATAGATGGGTGGGTGGAGGGGTGGATAGAGGAGTGGAAGGGCAGATAGAGGGATAGATGGATGGGTGGATAGAGGGATAGGTGGATGTAAGATGGATGGGTGGAGGAGGGGTGGAAGAGGAGTGGATGGGTGAATAGAAGGATAGATAGAGATTGATGGATGGGTGGGTGGATGGATGGATGCATGGAGGGGTGGGTGAAGGGGAGTGGATAGAGGAATGGATGGGTGGATAGAGAGACGGAGGCATGGATAGAGGGATAGATGGATGAGATGGGGGGAAGGATGGGTGGATGGGTGGGTGGTTAGAGGGATCAAAGGATAGAGATGGATGGATAGGTGGGTGGACGGATGCCTGGAGGGGTGGATAGAGGAGTGTATAGGTGGATAGAGGGTTGGATGGGTGGAGGAGGGGTGGGCAGAGGAATGGATGGGTGGATAGAAGGATGAATTGAGATGGATGGATGGATGGATGGATGGATGCATGGATGGATGCCTGGTGGGGTGGGTGGATAGAAAGATGGATAGAGATGGATGGATGGGTGAGTGGACGGATGCCTAGAGGGGTGGATGGATGCATGGGGGGTGGAGGGGTGGATAGAAGGATGGATGGGTGGAGGAGGGGTGGACAGACAGATGGATAGGTGGATAGAAGGATGGATTGAGATGGATGGATGGGTGGGTGGAGGGGAGTGGATAGAGGAGTGGATGGGTGGATAGAGATGGAGGGGTGGACAGAGGGATAGATGGATGAGATGGGGGGAAGGTTGGGTGGATGGATGGGTGGTTAGAGGGATCAAAGGATAGAGATGGATGGATGGTGGGAGGAGGGGTGGATAGAGGAGTTTTTGTGATCTGCCCACCTTGGCCTCCCAAAGTGCTGGGATTACAGGCATGAATATTTAAAAGATAACGATTGCCACAGACTGGTGGATAGAGGGATGGATGGGTAGATGCAGATATGTATGAAGGAGCAAGTACAGTAAATTATTAACTATAGAATTCAAGTGGTGAGGGGGTTACACTGTGTGATTCTTTCATGTGGCTATGTGTTTGAAAATATATGCAGTGTTGGGAAGTTCTTTATAGACAAGACTCGTCACACACACGTGCATACACTGCTAAATAACATAAGCTAAAGAAGAGATCACAATAGAAATCTTAAAAACCCAGAACTGGGCCAGGCGTGGTGGCTCACACCTATATTCCCAGAACTTTAGGAAGCCGAGGTGGGAGGATCACTTGAGGTCAGGAGTTTGAGACCAGCCTGGACAACATGGTGAAACCTCATCTCTATTAAAAATACAAAAAATTAGCTGGGCATGGTGGTGCACACCTGTAATCCCAGCTACTCAGGAGGCTGAGACAGGAGAATTGCTTGAACTCAGGAGGCGGAGGTTGCAATAAGCCGAGATTATACCACTGCACTCCAACCTGGGTGACAGAACAAGACTTCATCTCAAAAAACAAAAAACAAACTGGATGATTATGAAAACATTGCACACCCAGCCTGTGGGGGCCGCTGAAGCAGGGCTTCCAGGAAGATTGCTATAGATACTGTGAAAAGAAGAAACATTAAGTTTTGTGAGCTGTCTCCATCTCAGAAATTTAGCGGGCAGGGTTGACTGTGAAGAGGCATGAGAGAACCTTATTGGAGATGGAAATTTTTTATTTTTTTGAGACAGAGTCTCACTCTGTCACCCAGGCTGGAGTGCAGTGGCGCAATCTCAGCTCACTGCAACGTCCACCTCCTGGGTTCAAGTGATTCTCTTGCCTCAGCCTCCCAGGTGGCTGGGACTGCAGGTATGTGTTGCCATGCCCAGTTGATTTTTGCATTTTTAGTAGAGATGGTGTTTCACCATGTTGGCCAGGCTGGTCTCAAACTAATGACTTCAGGTGATCCACCCGCCTTGGCCTCCCAAAGTGCTGGGACCACAGGCATGAGCCACCACACCCAGCCAGGAGATGGAAGTGTTTTACAGCTCAGTTGTGCTGGTGGTTCCACAACCGGATGCCTTTGTCAAGTCAGAACTGTGCACACCAGACGAGTGAATTACACTATGTAAATTATACCTTAAGTTTTAAAAAACAAATTTTAAAAAGAGGAAGTTGGGAAGTAAAAAAAGAAAAAAAAACCAAAAACAAAAACAGGGTAAGCCCAGAAAGCTGAAAAAGTGGAGATAAATATAAGATCAGAAATCAATGAAATAGAAAACAAAGATGTAATAGAGAAGATCAGTGAAGACAAAAATTGGTTCTTTTTTTTTTTTTTTTGAGACAGAGTTTTTCTCTTGTTGCAGTGGTGCAATCTCGGCTCGCTGCAACCTCCGCCTCCTGGGTTCAAGCGATTCTCTTGCCTCAGCCTCCCCAGTAGCTGGGACTACAGGCATGTGCCACCATGCCTGGCTAATTTTGAATTTTTAGTAGAGACTGAGTTTCCCCATGTTGGTCAGGCTGGTCTCAAACTGCCGACCTCAGGTGATCTGCCTGCCTCGGCCTCCTAAAGTGCTGGGATTATAGGCATGAACCACTGCGGCTGGCCAAAAATTGGCTCTTGGAAAAAAGTTAACCAACAAAATGGATCAACAGTTTTGGGAAGAAGGAACAAAGAAAGAAAAGACGCAAATAATACGAACAAAAAAGAGGCCAAATTGCAGATTACCACAGACTGGTGGAAAAATTTCAGATCATTTATCAGATAAAGGACTTGCATTCAGACTATATAAAGAATTCAGAACTGAACAATCAAAAAACAAATAACTCGGTTTAAAAATGGGCTAAGGCTGGGTGCAGTGACTCACACCTGTAATCCCAGCACTTTGGGAGGCTGAAGTGGGAGGATCACTTGAAGCCAAGAGTTCAAGACCAGCCTGGACAACATAGAGAGGTCCTGTCTCTACAAAAATAAAAATGAAAAATTAGCTGGGCATGGTGACGTGCCTATAGTCCCAGCTTCTTGGGAGGCTGAGGTAGGATCGTTGCTGAAGCCCGGGGCTTGAAGGTTACCGTGAGCTATGATGGCACCACTGCATTCCAGTCTGGGAGACAGAGTGAGACTCTGTCTCAAAAAAGAAAAAGAGAGAAAGAGAAAAGGAAAGGAGAAAAGAAAGAAGGCTGAAGATCTGAACCAACAGAGTGCCGCAGAGGGTGTACAGATGGCAAATAAGACATGAAAAGGCGCTCAACGTGTTATCTCATTAGGCAAGTGCAGATTAGAACCCCCATGCCATGCCACCGCACAGCCACTAAATGGCTACAGAATAATCAAACAAGTAAAATGACGATGCCACATGCTGACACAGATGCGGAGCACAGGACATTCTCATTTACTGCTGGTGAGAATGCAAGAGGGAGCAGCCATTGTGGAAAAGACTGTGGCCATTTCTCACCCAGAAATCCCACGCTCATAAATCTTCACAGCAGCTTTATTTATACTCACTAAAAACTGGAAACAAACCCACTGTTCTTCAGTCTGCGAACAGATAAAACCTGCAGTCCATGCATGGAATGGAACACTATTCAGCAATAAAAAGGAACAAGCCATCAATTCAAATATCATGGAGGAGTCTCCAGTGCATTTTTCTTTGTGAAAGAAACCAGATTAAAAAGGTTACTATTTGTACTAATAAGCATTACTGTGCATGTTAACTGATTATTGGTTGCATTAATTAAATGCACTAATTAAATTGCATGTTGGTCGATTGATTAATTACATTAATAGAACATTCCAGAAAAAGCAAAGCTAGAGAGAAGGAAAATAGATCGGTGGGAGCAGGGTTCGGGGTGGGGACAGGACCTACCACATAAGGGCAGCAGGAGAGAATTTTGGGGTGATTCATGGGACTGTTCTGAATCGTGACTAGGGAGTGGATAACATAACTGCATTTGTCAAAACCTGAAGAACTGAACACCAGAAAGGAGTTTCTTGATTATGTATATTATGACTTTTTTCATGCAAAAAAAAAGCAATTCTAAGAAAAGAAAAGATAGTCTTCTGATGCAGACACTTGGGGCAGGAAGGACCCGTTTTTCGAGTGAAGTCACAGGCCAGGGGACAGCAACCTCAGAGCCTGTCCACCTCAAAGCCAAAGGAAGGGCGCTCTGCCGATGATGGAACTGCCGCCCTGAAGGTGGAGGATTGACGGGCTGACTGACTGACTGCAGCCGGGGCAAGCCCAGTGCCCGGGCCAGAGCTGGAGTCCAAGGCTGCAGCTGGGAGGATGCCCCCAGCACCTCTAAGCAGTTTGCACAAGGCATTGCCCCTATGGATCCGATCTACACCCCCATCTTGCCCCAAGGTAGCCCAGCCCAGAGACTCGAGGCAGCCTGCTAGGGGTCTCACGGCAGGAAGGTGGCCCCGGGGTCCAGGCTTGCCTGGAGCCATGTGTGAGGGTTTGTGGGTGTCCCCGTGTGTGTGTTTGTACACATGTATGCAAGTGTATGCCTGTGTGTGCACCTGTGTCTGTGTGTGAGTGCGCATGTGTGTGCTCAGATGAGATCTCTCAGTTGGGTGAGGCAGCAGACGGGTGCCAGCAGGAGCAGAGCTGGAAGGTGTGGCTTTGGGGCGAGGGAGCTAGAAGATGTGGCTTGGGGCGAGGCTCTGTCCAGGTGGCTGTTGGGTTCCTCCACCCCGGAAGGAAGCCACGCCCCTCAGCAGGGATCACAGGCCAAGGCTGTGGAGTCTGTGGGTGATGGGGCAGGAAGTGGAGGCAGCCCCCCACCCCTTGCATTTTCTGTGAGGCAAGAGGAGTGTCCTCCACTGCCCTGTGGTGGGACTGTCAGGGCAGGCAGCAGAAATCCTTTCACACGAACACGCGTGTGCACCCTCACACACACATGTATGCACACACAGGCATGCCGTGCTCACATGCACTCCCTGTTCCTGGGCCCTCAAGCTCCGAGCACCTGATGAATGACCCCCACTCGCCCTCTGGCCTGCCCCTCATCCTCCTCCCTGTGGGTGGGCACCTCCGCCCTGCCAGCCTCACGTGGCCTCTTAGGCCTTGGGCCCTGGGATCCTCCGGACCCTTGGCCCCAGTCTCCTCTGAGCCCCGTCCATGCCTGTGCAGTGGCCACAGGCTAGATGTCCTCCAGGCCTCGCCTCTCCTGAGGGTGGCTGTGGCTTGGGGATGTCAGCTCCCCCCGTCCTCTTCGCCCACGGACAGCCCCGAGCCCTCCTGCTCCCCTGCTCTCCGTCTCCTGGCCCAGCCTCCCCTGCCCCTGGCCTTGCCCACTCCGTGTTCCCCCTCCCTCCCTGCTTTGGCACTGGCTGTCCCCTTGCCTGAGCCGTCCTGGCCTGCCTCCGTGGACTCCACTCAAGCCCAGGCCCTCTGCAAAGCTTCCCATCCTGCTCCAGGATTTCGACCTGGCCTGCACGCCCAGTGTAGGGACAATGGCCTTTCTCCAGGGTCTGCTAATGGGAGGAGCCCCCTTCCAGGACTGAGGTCCTTGGAGGCAGAAAGCTCCCCCACCTCAGGAGCTGCCGGGGGTGGGATGTGCGGCAAGCCTGCAGGTCGTCTGCCAGAAACCCCCAGTTCTGTGGGGTCAGCCCCACTCTACTGGTCCTTCTCCATTAGTGACAGGTGAGGGGTCCCCCAGCCCAGGAGCCTGAGTCCCTGACCCTGGGTTGTTAACCAGACCCCTGGCAATTGAGCTTGGCTGGAACCCCAACAGCCTGCAGAGGGAACCAAAATGTTTCCAGGGTGGGTGCTGAGTGTGACGTCAGCCAGTGGCTTTCCACGTGGGGCTGCTGTCTCCCCAGGGCTGTCTGGGTCACTGTCCTGGCTCAGCTGCCAACTTGGGCACTGCACCTTTCGGGGCCTCCCCCGAGCTGGAGAACACTGGCAGGGACGCAAGGGCAGCCCCTCTATCACGTGGGCTCCTGGCGCTGGCAGCCTCGCAGCCACCCTCGCAGCTGCCAGCCCTCCCGTGGGGGCGTTGGGAGCAATGATTCTGAAACAGATCCGCCCCTCGCCCTCCACTGGCTGCCTGAAGGCTTCCAGGGCTTCGTGTCTAGACATCTGGGGCTGGAAACTTCTTTGTGGTGGTGGGAGGGCCGCCCTGTGTGTTGCAGGACATTTGGTCTCCACCCACTAGAAGCCAGTGCGACCTCTCCCTGCTGTGAGGTCCAGAGATGTCCCCAGAGACCTAACTGTCCGCTAAGTGGAACGGGGGACACTAGTCCCCCTCACTGGCACAGGCAGGGGAAGTGCCTGTGGGGTGCCACCAGGCTGTGCTCCCCCGAGAGGGTTTCTGTGCTGAGCTGGTGCTGGCCTGGATGGCGGCGAGGCAGCAGTTGCCCTTCTGCTGAAGCCCAGGAGGGCCTGTGGGGAGCAGCCAGCTCCGCTGCCCCGCCCCGTTCCTGCCTCCACCCTGAGGTCTAGGGTGGCTCTTGTCTTGGGCCCTTCCTGTCTCAAGGCACCTTTAGGGCAAAACAAGCAGTTCCTAAAATCGACTGAGAATAGGCCCCAAGAGCTTGGCAGGGCTGTGGGGGCGGAAGGGAGGCTCTGGGGGAGCTCCGGGCTGTGGCGCTGTGGAGGAGGCCCAGGGCCGGGAGGAGGGTAGGTCACCCAACTGTGGGGATGCTGTGGGCCCCCCGCCGGTGCCTGGCACCCAGCAGAAGAGCTATGCCAGGGCAGATGCCCCCAGGGTGTGGTGGGACAGTCAGCAGCCTCCCTGGCCCCACCTAGCCACGGCAGCTGGCTGCGCCCCACTCCTTCCTGAGTCCTGGAAGCTGGCCCTGGACGTGGCACCTGTTGGCCTCAACTGGCTCCTGGCCCTCAGCAAGTGTCTCAGGGACTGTTCAACTGGGGCCTGCCTGCTGCTGCTCCCCTGCCAGGGAGGAAAAAGGATGGAGGCCAGGGATGGCCGGAGGCAGGAGCAGACGCAGGGCAAGTGGATGTGCCCGAGGGCCAGCTCCACAGGGGGTGGAGGGCAGCCAGGCTCCAGGTGGGTCCCTGGGGAAGTGCACTCTGAAGGGGGCCAGTCCCCCACGCTGTGAAAGGCAATGGACCAGCCCCAGCCCCAGCCCTTCCTTGGGGCCCCAGGGAAGGGTCTCTGAGGAGGGCGAGCTTTGGGGCTGGGGCCCTGAGCTGCAGGTGGAGGGGTATGCTCTGCGACTAAGGAGAATTTTCAGGGACCAGCTCTGGGGTTCAGGGGGCCAAATGATACCAAGCTGTCACCCCTATACTGAGGGTGGACCCCCCAACCTTGGTCTCCCACAGCTGCAGGGTCTTCCTCCCCACTAGTTCCTAGAGAGGAGAGCTGGGAATGACAGTCCCAGAGACGGGACAGCCAAAGCCCAGCTCCAGGAAGCACCCCGGGGCCTGCTTCGATCTCCCCTGGACCCTCCAGGTAACAGATGGGCTCCTGGAGCACGCCCTGCCAGCCCAGAGCTCAAGACCACAGGGGAAAACCCCCTGCACCTGGGAGCTCTCGGGGGCACCAAACCGGCCCAGACCTCGGCTGAACCCAGCGCCAAGCAGTGAGGGCAAGAGAATGATAGGAGCATCCTGGGGCCCGTGGACGCGTGGTCACCGCGGGAGCCGAGGCTGCTGGAGGAAACAGCGAGAGGAAGGGGCTATGGGGGAGGTGGGGATGCCGGCGGGGGCAGGCTCCGGGGCCCGGCTGGACACAAGGACCCAGATTCACCTGGCCAGGCCCGGGCAGCCCAGAAGAGGAGCTGTGGGGTCCAGCCCTGCAGGGTTCTGTGAGCCCCTCCCTGCTGGTGCGGAGACGAGAAAGCGTAGAAATAAAAGACGCAGACACAGAGGTAGAGAGAAGAGTCTGGGCCCGGGGCTCCCTGCCAGCCAAAGCGCAGAGACCGGCAGTGGCCCGAGTGCCTGGACGCGCTGACTGAATGGGTACAAAGCCGGGGACGGGCAGGCGGGATGAGGTCATGGGGGTCAGTGATAGGGCCAGGAAAATCACGTGTCCTGGAGACAGGGGCCCGAGACCTGAAGAGGCCAAGACAAGGAGAAAACCTCAGGCCTCAGCACTTTTTTACTTGTCAAGAAATAACAAGGTCACTCTGATTTATGTTACTATTACGAATTCTCATCTTCTAAGAAAAAGAGGAACCAGGTGCAGGAGCGGAACTTGAAAGTAGCCATGGAGCGTAACCGCGGAGGCGCAGCGTCACACGGAGGCCATGGAGCCCCTGGCTGTCTGCGGGCCTCGCTGACAGCCCCCAGGACTCCCACAAGAGCTTGGAAGAGTGTTTTCTCCTCATTCCCCGGAGGAAGGAGGCGTCTCGGCCATCTTGGACGTCTCCTTCCCCAGCTGGCTAAACAGCAGGGCTTTCCCAGCGCGGACACTGCTGCACAGCCAGGCGCCCTCCAGCAGCCCTTATGCAGGCGGGACAGAGGGCTTAGAGCATCTTGCCTTAGGGTCACCTCTTTTCCAATGCCACTTCAGTCCCATGCTTCTTAACCTGAGACTTATTAGTAAGATGAAAGATTATATGCTTATATAGATGTATATAGTGACGATTACATATGAATAGCTATGTGATTATATATGAATATACATATATATAAATAAGTATATAACCGTAATTCGTTTCTAATTCTATGTTTATATGAGAACATGCTGAGGCTTCAGACCCTTGCCTCGGCTCTCTCTGGGGTTCGCCCCCCACAAGGAGCTGCTCGGCGCAGAGTGGGCCCCAGAACCTGATGGGCCAGAGTCCCGTCCTGGGACTGTTCCAGAAATCAAGGCTGGACTAGGGAACTTCCCAGGTCTCCCATGCTGAGGGGAGAGCAGGGAGCTGAGAAGCCAGAGGTAGGGAGGGGCTGGGGGCTGGCTCCCGCCCACGACGGCCCCGGACTGCCCTCAGCTGCCAGCTCAGGGCCTTGGCTGCTGGGCCTGGCTTGGCTTGCTCTGCCTGCTGTAGCCACCATGCCTCGTAGGGTGCCCTGCAGCCCCCTCTTGACTCGGGCAAGCCCTGGAGCAGTTCTGCACTTGGACAGGGTGCATGGTTTACGGCCAGGGATTCGGCTTGTCAGCACCCTCGTGCCTCTTGGAAGCCCCTTTTTCCGCCCCCAGCAGCCCCACTCCCACCCCTGCACCCACCCCAGCAGCTATTCCAAAGCTCCTGTCTCCAGGGATGCTCGCAGCCCCCCTCCAGCAGATGACCTTTCCGAAAACACCCTTGGGCTGACCCGTCCACTTCACTGGGGTAACTGACAACAGGGAACTCCCAAGGACCCCACGGAAAGGCAGATTGTGAGGGGGAAACTGAGGCCCAAAGCATCCAGCAATTTGCCCAGATCCCACGGGCAGGGAGCAGGAGCTGGGAATTGGGCTCACTCCTTTATCTGGCAACTGTCCACTTGGGGCAGAGGAGGCAGCAACACAGCCTCCTTCTTGGAGCCGGGGAGTGGGGGCCATGAGGGGAACACAGGAGAAGACCACCCAGCTCCCCGTGGGCCTGCCTGTGGGGGCACTTCCTACAGGAGGCGGGTGCTCTGACGAGACCCAAAGGATGAATGAGAAATCTGGACGGAGCCAAAGCGGGCAGGGGATGGAGGCCGAGGGGTGGCAGGGCCTGATCTCGCAGGTGCCAGAGCAGGAGAGTGCCCTGCCCGCACCTCTGCGTTGTGGCATCCTCACCATACCTTTCTGTTACCTCCCTTCTCTCCTTCTGAGAAGGCTGTCCCATCCCAACTGCACACCGTTCTCATTGAGGTGAAAAGGCTGCCTCCCCTACCCCAGCTGCCCAGGGCAGTCACCCCCACCCTGACTCTGGGCCATCTGCTCTTCTCTTGGTTCCTACAGTCTGTGTCCTGTGTGGCACCTCGAGTGCCCCTGCCTGCCCCAGGGAAAGCCACTCATTGGGCTCAGAGCCCCCTGACACACACACCTCAGGGGGCTTCAAGGGTCCAGGATGCTTCCCGGAGTCAAGTTGCGGGGGAGCCGGCATCCTGCCCACATTGGCGTGTTGACAGGGTCCCCCAGCAGCCTCTAGCACCGCTGTTAATCCTCATGACTTCACTCAGACCTCTACTGAAGTACGACAGACAGACACAACCACCAATCCTCAGGGCGCAGTCCACAGACAGTTTCTACCTAAACACATCTGTGTGACCAGCGCGTGATGAATGCACAGACGTCACCAGGAACTGTGTGATGCCTTCTCCAGAAGTGTCCACTGCATATGGAAAGTTCCTGAGCTGAGCAATAAGGTTGTTTGCCATCTTCATTTTCCTAGGCAAGACTTCCTGGGAGAGCAAGTGATGTGGGCGGAGACGGGGAGTGCCGAGCCCTGTGGATGATGGTTTGGTGTTCACATCAGTCCTGGGTGCAAGGCTTGATGTGGTGGGTTTTCCTGGGGTTCCCCTGGGGAGGAAATGCCTTCACAATGAACCGAATCCCACCTCCCACTGGGGGCTCCTCCTCCTCCGTCCCCCTCTCCCCTTTCCTCTCCTAGTATGACGTCATAAGATGTATATATTTGATCTCTGTCTTCGTTCCTGACACAAGTCTCCTAGTCCCTTAGACTTGCCGAGGCAATGGGAGCGTCTTTTGTTCCAATGAGGCAGCTCTTGCTGGGCTCCTGGTAGCTTCTGGATGGGGGCTGGTCACCAGCAAGACCAACCCACAATGAGAAGCTTGACACTCTCAGCCTCACCCCCATGCTCTGGGGAAGGGAGGGGCTGGAGACGAAGCCTGTGTGATGATGCCTCCATGAAAAGCCGGAACAGAGGTTTTGGTGGCTGACACCCGTAATCTCAGCACTTTGGGGGGCCAGGGTAGGTGGATCACGAGGTCAAGAGATCAAGATCATCCTCACCAGCATGGTGAAACTCCGTCTGTACTAAAAATACCAAAATTATCTGGGCATGGTGGTGTGTGCCTGCAGTCCCAGCTACTCAGGAGGCTGAGGCGGGAGAATCGCTTGAACGCTGGAGACAGAGGTCGCAGTGAGCCGAGATTGCGCCACTGTACTCCAGCCTGGCATCAGAGTGAGACTCCGTCTCAAAAAAAAAAAATGGGGTTCCAAGAGTGTCTGGGCTGGTGGGTGGTGCCCAGAGAGGGCATGGGAGCTCCACGCGCCATCTCCATACCTTGCCCTGTGCATCTCTGCTGGCTGAGTTGTCTCCTTGAGTAATAAGCCAGAAGTAGCTGGGTGCAGTGGCTCACACCTGTAATCTCAGCACTTTGGGAGGCCAAGGTGGACAGATTGCTTGAGTTCAGGGGTTCAAGACCAACCTGGGCAACATAGTGAGATCATCTCTACAAAAAATACGAAAATTAGCTGAGTGTGATGGCTCATGCCAAGTAGTCCCAGCTACTCGGGAGGCTGGGGTGAGAGGCTTGCATGAGCCCGGAAGGCAGAGGTTGCAGTAAGCCAAGAATGCACCACTGCACTCCAGTCTGGGTGATTGGGCCAGTCCCTGTCTCCAAATGTAAAATTTTTAAAAATGTATAATATAAAATATTCTGCTGAGGGAGAGCATGAAAAGCCAGTAGGAGGAAGCGGACAGTTGTTCCAGTCTCTGTGAGCTGTTCTAGCAAATGATGGCGTCTGAAGAGAGGGTCACCGGACCTTGCATTTGTCATAGCCAAGGTACCCGCCCTCGTGCCTGGCGTCTGAAGTCAGGGCAGTCACGGGAGACCGAGCCCTTATCCTCAGCCCGAAGTGAAGTGCCAGAGGCATCGTGAGTTACAGTCCAGTAGAAAAACTATTTCTCCATATACCCAGCTTCTCTGGCCTCGGGGCTCCACCTTCTTCTTCCCAGTTCAACATCCCCTGACCCTTTCCTCATTTGGGGTAATTGAGTCCCTGGGCTTGGCCAGTGTGCACCTCGCTTAGCTACCAGGGACCTGCCCTTGCTGGATGGACGAGAAGCTGGCGACAGCATGTGCCATCACAGCACACGTCCCCGACACTGCACACCCTCTTGCTAAGAAGAGCCCCCAGCATCAGCTGGTGCAGTGACATCAAAGACTACGTTTCCCAGCCTCCCCTGCTGCCAGGCATGGTCACATGGAAAGAGAGAAAATGGAGCCAGTGAACTGTGTGGGAATTCTGAGAAGTCTCCACACAGGGGCGGGGCCACGCTCTGCTCTCCTCTGCTCCTTCCTCATTCCTGGAACACAGATGTGAAAGCTGGAGCTCAAGTTGCCATCAGGGACCATGAGGCTGGGGGCTTCCCATGGCTGTGGATGCTGCCATGCTAGCCCTGAGGAAGAGAAAACTCTCGTGGGTTAGGCGGGTTAGGCATGGTCGTCTGGAGTTTCTGGGGTCGCAGGCAGCCTCTCCTGGGCCTCACTAGGACACACTATGATTTTGTTGAAACTGCAACTCATGACTCACACTGGGGTATGCCCTGGTCAAGGAGTTTCAGAATTATCCAGTTCTTGGGTTGACGCTTCTCAAAAGCCCCTATCTTCTCTTCTCTCTTCAAAACTTCCCTGAAAACCCCTTCCCTGGCTGGAACTTGGGGCCTCTTGCCTTCTTACGAGAGTGGCTGTCCCCCACAGAAACCCCAGGACACTTCTGCCTTTCTTCTTCCCGCTTGGCCTGCCATCCCGTCCCCACCCCCAGCTTGCATCAGCAACACCCACGGGTGGGGGAGGCCAGGACAGAGTCCTCCTCCAAGAGAGTGAGCAAGGAGTCAGAAAAGGCCGGGAACATTTCTTCCGAGGGAAAGAATCACCATCCGAATATAGGGCTCCAGTGAGGTATGAACGCAGACACACCTGACGGAGGGGGGCTCCATGCCTGGAAACTGACGCACAGGATTTGCCCCGTAATCGTCAGCACAGAGGCAGAGTGGACCACTTGTCAAATCTGGGACAACTGACCATCATCAAGAATAATGAATGACTAGGGACCGGATGTGGTCCCAGCACTTTGGGAGGCTGAGGCAGGCGGATCACCTGAGGTCAGGCATTCAAGACCAGCCTGACCAACATGGTGAAACCCCGTCTCTACCAAAAATACAAAAACTAGCCAGGGGTGGTGACATGTGCCTGTAATCCCAGCTACTTGGGAGGCTTAGGCAGGAGAATCACTTGAACCGGGGAGGTGGAGGTTGCCATGAGCATTGCACTCCAGCCTGGGTGACAGAGAGAGATGCCATCTCAAAATAATAATAACAGTAATAGCGACTAGGTTTGATAGAAACACGTTGAAGACTTAAAAGTCCATGAATCCCACGTGCCCCTGTTCACAGCAGAATTATTTACAGCAGCCAGGAGACGTCCACCCATCAACACACGAATGGCTAAACAGAGACACGCGGGGATGTCATTTAGCCTTAAAAAGGAGGGAAATTCTGACGCGTGCTGCCACAAGAATGAGCCTGGAGGACATCACACTAAGTGAAACAAGCCAGACATCAGGACAAAGCGTGTGTGATTGCGCTTCTCACGAGGAAACCTGAGTAGCCACGTTTATAGAGACAGAAGGTGAAAGGGCGGCTGCCAGGCTGGGCGCAGGGAGGATTGGGAAGTAACTGTGGTGAGGACACTTTCTGTTTTGCACTATGAAACATTTCAGAAGATGGACGGTGGGGCGGCCGCGCCGCAGGTGAAGGTGCCTGTACACTTAGAAACGGCTAAGATGGTAACTTTTAGCTTGTGTCAGTTTTACAATAAAATAAAAATCGATGAGTGCTTAATAATCGAGAGAGAAATAAATAAATCTGAGTCCTGCTCACCACTGCGGGGCCATGTGCTTCCGTTAGGAGCAAACACAGCCCCCCGCGGATGAGGGGAAGCTCTTTCTTGGAAAACCGCCCCTTAGCACACCTAAGGAAGCAGCTGGTGGAGTGGGATTTGAGTGGGTGGGCAGGCTCCAGACAGGCTGACCAGCGTGCCAGGTGACCCCACTCGGGCCTCCCACGCTGAGCACCCGCACCTTCCAAGGAGCGGCTGGACTGATGCTGCGTGGGCCTCCTGGCACGGGGTGACGTTGTCCGCAGAGGTCCGCAGTCGGACAGGCTGCCCTGAGCCTCACCAAGGCTTTCAAACCCACTTCCTCGGCGTCTCAGCCCACTTTCTGTTGTTAGAATACCTCTGACTGGGAAGCTCATAAAGGAAAGACACCTTTCCCATCTGTTTTAGAAGCTGGGAGTTTTCTGTGAGACCACAGTCCTTGTGTCCTATTGGATGAGGGCCCACCCTCCTGACCTCATTAACAGAATGACCTAGAAGCCCATCCGTAAACACTCCCACTGTGGATTCCACTTTTAACATGTGAGCTTCTGGGGCACAGGTTCAAACCACAGCCCCAGGTACAGGAAACAGGCGGCAGAGCCTGACTCAGCTGAGCAAATCCAGCGGGGGACAGTTACAGACAACTGCCAGGTCGCTTCAACGGCCAATCCTGTGGGGTAAAGAAGGCGGGCACCAGCCGGGCACGGTGGCTCACGCCTGTAATCCCAGTATTTTGGGAGGCTGAGGTGGGTGGATCACCTGAGTTCAGGAGTTTGAGACCTTCCTGACCAACATGGTGAAACCCAGTCTCTACTGAAAATACAAAAAATAGCCGGGCGTGGTGATGTGCGCCTGTAATCCTAGCTGCTCGGGAAGCTGAGGCAGGAGAATCGCTTGAACCAGGCGGGTGGAGGTTGCAGTGAGCCGAGATCATGCCACTTCACTCTAGCCTGGCGACAGAGCAAAACTTAGTCTCAAAAAAAAAAAAAAGAGAGAAAAAAAAGGGTAGCCATCTCTCTGACAGAAAGAGACTTAAAGACTTAAGGAAGTGAGGCTTTCTTGCTTTCTTTCTAAATACAGTTTCACAGGCACCTCCTCTGGCCGAGCTCTGCCCAGAGCTGAAAGTGGACACAGCGGCCCCCACCTTCCTGGGTTCCAGAGTCAAACAAGAAGGACCACCAGGGCAAGAGTGGCAACATGACCTTTGGGTCCTAGCACCTCCTGTGCCCACCTGGCCCCACTCTGCCTGTCTGCCCTGATGCCCAGGAGCTTCCCTATGGCTGAGACTCTTGGGCAGCTCAAATGCCACCTCTGTGCTAGCCTGGATGGGGGTCCTGGGACCCCACAGCCCTGCCTGCTGCTCTGCCCTCGCCTCCCCTCCACTCCAGCTCTGCCCAGCGGTGTCCTGGCCTGGCCAGTTGCCTCCATAATGGAGACCCGCCCAGAGTGCCGCAGGCATGGTGTACGGTGGCTCCCTCCAGGGTCACCTTGGTGCTGGATGTTTGCTGATCCTGTGCTGGGCAGCCTGCATCTGTCTTGGTGCCCTGTCTTGGCAAGGGCACACCACCCTAAGCAATGGGCTCAGATGTGCCTGAGACCCCACATCCAGCCCCGTTCACTCCCTGTCACCCACCTGTTACTGGAGGTGCATTTGGGGATTCCTGCCCCAGCCCCCTCCCCTCCCAGAGCCTGGCTGCCTGCTCCCCGCACCATCCATTCTCACACACTCCCCCTCACCTAGGCCCTTGACAGACCTTGGCAGGCTTCCGGAGCCGGCTGTTCAGGGTTTTCAGTGCCAGGCAAGAGCAAGGCCCTGTGTCCGCCCGGGAGCCCGGGAGGTGGAGAAGGCCACACTGGCCCCGTGCCCAGGGGCTCCTCCAGGGGTCCCTCGCCCCATCCTCCCAGCTCCTTCCAGCTTTGCCCCCTGACATGTCTTGCTCTGACCTCCCCTCCCTTATTCCTGGCCTCGTCTCCCTGGGCCCAGGCCTTCGCAGACTGACTGGACAAGTTAGCGAGAAATCACTGACTCTGGCTTCTGAAGGGAGGGGTCCAGACGGGCCAGGATGACAGCTGGTGAACCGCTGGACAGCAGGGCAGTCTCTGGTGCACACAGCGGCGGTGAAGCCCCCGCCATGTCTGCAGCTGGGCCCTCGCCGCTGCCGTGCCTGGGCCGCAGGGAGTGTTATCGAGCCTGACTCAGCCCTGGGATGTTCTGGTGACTTCCTGTCTGAAACTTGCTTTCTTGCTGGGAGCGGTTCTCTGGGTATGAATTGCTTTGCTGGGGTCAGGGCAGGGAGAGCCAGCTCTATGCTCTCAGGTGCTGCACAGCCCGGGGTGCCCCCACGGGTCCTGGAGGCCCTGTGGGACTAGGCAGGGACGGTCCACACCCACTAGACTCCCAGTGTTTGTACTCCCAGGCTCCTGCCCACCCCCCACCCCAGCCTGATTCTCCACCTGCAGAGGCAGGGGAGCCCATACATGGCTGCCAACCCCCAGCTCATACCCACAGCTCCTGCCACCCAAGAGGTCCAACTTTCCTCTCCCATACCCCAGTGAAGGAGCCAAGAAGGGGATCCAGCTGACCTCACTTGAATCAGCTATTCCCGGACAGCCTGGCAAAGGCCAGAAGGCATGGAGGGTGACAACGGCCTGAGCTGGGTCCAGGTGTCACTCCTGGACCCCTCAGCTGGGGTACAGAGGAGTCCTAGTGAGCATGACAGACCACCTAGTGGGGCACAGGGAGGGGCAGGTCCCGGGGGCTGCTGAGGCCACCGACAGGAGCCAACAGCTGTCCCTGGCCATCACCCTCGCTGGCCGATGTGCGCTCTGCCTGTTGCTGCTCCAAGGGTGGGGCTGTCCTGGCCCAAAGACCCAGGAGGCCAGTGGCCCAGGAGCAGTGGCCTGTGGGAGGCGTGTTTGCACCAGATCCCCGGAGGATCACAGCCCCCTGGGCCAGCATTTCTGGAAAGCCAAGGTGGTCCCTGCTCTGAGACCTGCACCTCTCCGCTGGGGTAGGGCGAGCATAGCTTTCGAGGGACTCCACTGCCACACACAAAGCCTTCGAAATTGCTGTTGAGAGGCAGCCTCCAGCCTTGCGGTCTGCAGCAGGGGCAGCTGTGATCCACGTGGCCAGGGGCTCAGCCTCTACTGGGCTCTCGGGCCTGAGGGCACCCGCCCAGCACTGTGAGGTCTTAGCTCAATGATGTCCCTGCTGCAGTGCTGGGCAGTGTCACTTGGAGACATTTGTGGGCCCAGCTCCTTCCCCCAGCCCGGCCCTGCCCCGACTGCTGAAAGAGCCTGGGTTGGACGGGGGTGGGTAGCCGGGGGTCTCTGCCCTGAAACCCAGAAGCAGCCTGGGGGTGAGTGGGGCTGTGGGTGCTTCCCACAGTCAGCTGGCATCTTTCAAGGAGATCAGGCCCACTAGGGCCAGGAGTACCACAGTGAGGGAGACTGTCCCAGGCCCCCCACCTGCCACCCTCCAGTTCTCACAGGCCCCTCACAGAGAAGCCCACCCGCAGGGCCCTGGGCAGGCCAGCCTTGGTTCTGGAGGAAGGAGGGCTTGGGGTAGGGCTGGGAAGGAATGTGGAGCATGTGTCAGCTGCTTTTCCCGCAAGGCCCTGCCCCAGGGAGAGGGAGGCAGGGAGGGGAGGTTGCTGGTGTGCAGGGTCTGTGCCTGGCCTTCCAGGACATGCAGGTACCATCCTGGTCCCAGGGCTGCAGTGAGCGCACTCGGCCTCTCCACTCCTGGCACCCCAGACAGGTGGGAGGACATAGCCTCTGGGAAGCCACCTGCTCTGTGCCTGCCTGCCCCAAGAGCTGGCAGCACCAGGCCTGAGCTGTAGAAGAGCTGGATTTGTCTTTCCAGGACCCCCGTGCCGTGTGGTCTGCCATGCCTGTCTGGTGACATAAAGGCCCCAGCCCCTGCCTGGGAGCTCCTGAGTGAGTGCAACCCGCTATAAGAGCTGCCAAGAGTGGTGGGTCTGGGGTTTCCTGCTGCTCCCGCCCCCAGGAAGGTGACGAGGCCACGCTGTTATCACCAGCGAGATATCCCAGCCCTGGTTGGCCAACCCCAAGCTCAGCCCTGTTTGTGGTTAGGGGAGTTCTAGAGAGAACGTAGTTGGACCCCTGCTACTTCCTGAAAGCTCAGTGAGGACTGCAGGGAGGGTGCGAGGCCAGCTGTGCAGGCGGGACCTTGGGTAAGTCACTGGGCTCTGCACGCTGGGGAGGGAGCCTGTGGGGCCAGGCCCTGGGATGCGGCTGAGGGCTGGGAGCCAGGGGATGGGCAGCAGGGGACCTGAAGGCAAAGGTGATTTGTTGGTAAAGATGGAGGCTTCGTTGAGGGCTCTTAATCTGGGGTCCTTCCCAAGAGAGAACTGAGGACCCCCAGTGACCACAGGTGTGGTGGGGCTGGATGATATGGGGGACAGGGACAATGGCTTCCATTATACCTTTGTGGCTGCCACCTTCCCTGAGACTTGCTTCTGGAAAAGGCTTGCCTTGGCTATTGGTCCAGAGGGTCGTGAGTCAGGGGGCAGGACTTTGTCCCTGGAACCTCTCCTTGGCCACTTGCCTCCGTGACTGGTGGGGGGCATCGAGGGGCCGGGCTTCTCTCTGGGGTCTGTGCTGCTTTTGGGGTTACATGGAGGGAGAAGTAGGGGTGAGGGGCAGTCAGCCTAGACGTGTGGCAAGATCCTGGGGCTGGGAAGGTCACAGGCCTCCAGGGCGGCGTCCGGAGCACCTGGCACAGTGTGGGGTGGGATGGGGTGGGGCCGTACATTCTGTCAAGTGCAGGGCGTGGAGTTATACCACTGCAGGGACTGGGACTGATGCTTAAAACTGGCCAGTTGGGCTGGGCACAAAATGATGTTTCAGGAGACTGGCCTGAGAGGTGGGAGGGCAGAGAGTCCTGGAAGAAGATAGGATGGGGATCAGATAAGATGAGGTGGGATAAGATCTCAGAATGCCTGAAAGACTCACCTCACCAGCAATCTCTGAAAGATACATTTTAAAAATCTATCAAATTGGGGCCGGGCGCCGTGGCTCACACCTGTAATCCCAGCATTTGGGAGGCCGAGGTGGGTGGATCACTTGAGGTCAGGAGTTCAAGACCAGCCTGGCCAACATGATGAAACCCCATCTCTACTAAAAATTAAAAAATGAGCCTAGCATGGTGGTGCGTGCCTGTAGTCCCAGCTACTCCGGAGGCTGAGGCAGAAGAATCGCTTGAACCCAGGAGGTGGAGGTTGCAGTGAGATTGAACCATTGCACTCCAGCCTGGGTGACAAGAGCAAGACTCCATCTCAAAGAAAACCAAAAAAATCTATCAAATTGGAGGAGCCGGGTGTTGGAGCTGGTGACTCAACAGCTCCCTCCCTGGGGTTTGTCTCAAATGTGACGCAGAAACAAGGTCACAGGTTTGCCTGGTGCCGAGGCAGGTGGGAGTGAAAGACAGACATGGCCAGGAATGCCCAGCAACCAAGAAACAGCTTAGAAATGACAGGCAAATCCACAAGACAGACCTCAGCAGCCTGAGGAGCTTCTTGCGGCCAGTGGGTGGAATGAGGAACTGCTCCCTGCACACGGCGGGGGCCGGGGCTCCTTCTCTGTCCTTTTGTGTCTGTCTGAAAAGTTCCATAACAAAAAGTTACAAAGTGGTGGCTCACGCCTGTAATCCCAGCACTTTGGGAGGCCAAGGTGGGCAGATGGCTTGAGGTCAGGAGTTTGAAACCAGCCTGGCCAATATGACAAAACCCCGTCTCTACTAAAAATAGTAAAAATTAGCCGGGCATGGTGGCATGCGCCTGTAATCCCAGCTACTTGGCAGGCTGAGGCAGGAGAATTGCTTGAACCTGGGAGGTGGAGGTTTCAGTGAGCCGAGATTGCGCCACTGGACTCCAGCCTGGGCAACAAGAGTGAAACCCTGCGTCAAAACAAAAAAAAAGTTACAAAATAGATTTTTTAAGACTAGAGGAACACAGTAACTGCAGGCTGGAGAGCTCAGCGGCGCAGCTGGGTGAGGTCACTCTAGATCCTGGTATCAGAATGTTTATCCCAGGAACCTGTGGTGCTTCTCTGATCTGGAAAATGGGTTCATTGGCTGGGTGCAGTGGCTCACGCCTGTAATCCCAGCACTTTGGGAGGCTGAAGTGGGCAGATCGCTTGAGCCCGGGAGTTTGAGACCAGCCTGGGCAACATAGCGAAACTTGTCTCTGGGAATAAAAACAATTTGGGAGGCTGAGGCAGGAGGATCATTGGAGCCCAGGTGTTTGAGACCAGCCTGGGCAACGTGGCAAACCCTGTTTCTACTAAAAATACATAAAAAAAGAATTAGCCTGGTGTGGTAGTGTGCCTGTAGTCCCAGCTACTCAGGAGACTGAGGAAGGAGAATCGCTTGAACCTGGGAGGTAGAGGCTGCAGTGAGCCAAAATCGCCCCACTGCACTCCAGCCTGGGCAACAGAGCGAGACTCCATCGCAAAAAAGAAAGAAAAGAAAAGAGAAACAAAGAAAGAAGGAACGAGCCTAGGTTCGCGGAAGAAGCACAGAAGTGTGCGCAGAGCGGCCTCGTGAGCTGGCACGCTGAGAGGGAGGTAAGGCAGGCTGGATGCGGGAGAGAGAGCAGCAGAGGGCTGGCCTCGGGGGCTGCCAAGGTGTGGCTTGAAGACGGAGCTGGCCCAGGACACAGTTGCCCAGCATGGAGGCCGGGAGATAGGGCTGTGGTCGTGTGCTGAGGGGAGGTGGAGGCAGGGCCAGGGCCAGCAGGGGCAGGAGATGCAGGTGGGGCTCAGGGGTGGGTGGACGGGGTTGTCAGGCTGACCTGGGCCCACCCACACTGTGGTTTTGTGGCTGGAGTCATCCGAGGGACCTCGCCATGGGCATGATGTCTGGCCACGCTGCCCTGAATCCAGTTAGAGCTGGACAGGGATGAGGGGGCCTCAGCCTGTCATAGTCCCTCAGAGCAGACCAAGGACAGAGCCTCTGAGTCCACCAGGCCAGGCTGGCATTGCTGGTGCTGTGGGCATGGTGGGCTGTCCCCTGAGCTCTGGAGGGCTGGGGCACCTTGCTGCTGATTGAGGAGAGGGAGGCTGTACGGGGGGCCATTCCCACGGGGCTCCTCCCTCCCAACCACCCACCCTGCTGCTGAGAGGAGCCCCGCCAGTGGGCCCGACAGCTGGGGCAATGAAAAGAAGGAGTGGTCCCCATGCACAGCTGGGGGGCTCCTCTTCCTGTGATGTGGGACAACACAGGAAGCCTCTGCCTGGCCTTGTCCTTCCCTCTGAAGACCCAGCCCCAGGGAAGCCGAGAGAGGCCCTGGGCCCCACTGCACCCACCCCGAGGAAGAGCCGTGCCTGAAGCGTGGGCGACCTGCTGTGCCCTGTGCCCCTTTCTGTGGAGGAAACTGCCCTGGCCACTGACGGGGAAGGCCACGACATGGCCGCTGGCAGGTGGGGCCGCTGGGTTGGCTGGCAAGAGGACCGTGAGCCTCCATCCTGGGCTCACTCACCTAGAAAAGAGGCAGAGGCTCCCAGAGGTGCAAGGGTGCTAAGCAGGTGCTGGCGGGACCCCAGACCCCGATCCAGGAATGCCCTCAAGGAGGACGGTGACAAAGCCTGGAGGTGGTCTGAGAAGCAAAGGCTGCTGCACGCTCCCCTGGCGCCCAAGCTTGGCTGGCATGTGTGGTGAGAAGTGGGACCCGGTGCAGGGGAGCTGGGATGTCCCGGTGGTGGTGAGGAGCAGGACCTGGTGCAGGACCTTGATGCTGGGCCCACGTCCTGGTGAGCCCAGCTCTCCGGCAGCCCCGCCCTGGCTTGTTCTCCTGCTGGGCCCACTGACTCTTTCCAGGCATCCTCGCCAGGCTGTCGTGCCCAAAGGTTAGGCACGTGCCAAGATCTGGACATTGGCAGGCCAGGCTGCGTGGGCCACATGGGATGGGCTTGATAGGCAGGTGGCTCCGGCTCCCACCCTGGGCCAGTCTCTGCTCTCAGCATACGGGCCTGGAGCCCAGAGGGGCCTCGTTGTGAGAGACTGCGCCGGGAGGGGAGTGTGCATTTTCAGCTCTGCTGCCACTTCCTTTGGTTTTGCAGAAGTGCTTGCAGCACTGTGCCCGGGGTTGCTGGCTGGCATGGGGGAGGACTGGGCGGCTCAGCCCTGTACAGCAAGAGCGTGTCCTCCGAGGTTTGGGAGGGTTTCCAGAACCCTTGGTCCAGGTAAAGTGAGGGAGGCAGACTCCCTGGGACCCCCTCCCTGGGCAGCTCAGCTGTTCTGATGGGGCCCAGGGGCCTCAGGTAGTGGCTCCGCAGGCTCACTCCTGCTCATTTGTGGGGAGAGGCCCTGCCTTGAGAATTTGAAAGGCAGGGAAGGGGCGGCTGCAGAATCGGAGCAGAAGTGTGCAGGCCTCCAGGGCACTGCATGGGCTCAGCTGCTGAGGAGGGAAGCCCCCCACACCCCTGGGGCTCAGAAGGAGCTGGACTGGTCCCAGGAGGCTCTAGCGTGCCCCCAGCCCACTCAGCCCCTCCCCCGCTGGGATCGGCCTTCCTTGGCCCTCCTGGTTCTGGCTCACTGCGTCCTCACCTACTGACACCTGTTTTGGGCATGACCAGAGAGCCCTGCATCTCTTGCTGGGCCTTGGAGCTGGGTGCAGCAACCAGATGACACAGCCACATGGATCTTGGCAAAACAGCAGCTGGGAGGGCAGCACCTGGCACACAGGCCCCTGAGGGAGGGTCTGAAGGCCCTTAGTGCCATCCCGCCACCTCCAACCAGGGGGCCATCCGCCATCTCCACTCAGGGGCCACCCCACCACCTCACCTCACCCAGGAGACCAACCCGACACCTCCACCCAGGGGGACGCACCGCCATCTCCACCCAAGGGGCGACTCCACCACGTCCAGTCAGGGGCCGCCCCTCCGTCTCCACCCAGGGGAGTGTCTGCCATCTCCAGCCAGGGGAGTGTCTGCCATCTCCACTCAGGGGATCGGCCTGAGACACAGGGAGGAGTGGATACCGACTCCAGCCACTGGCAGGGTGGGGGCAGAATCAGGAGGCCCAAGGCCCCTCTGGCCACACCGCCTGCCCTGGGAGGGGACTGACTGCACTTACTGGCTTCCCGTGGGGGTCTCGGCTGACAGACGGCAGCACCGGGCAGTGTGGGGTGGGGGTTCGGCCTGGCACCGGGCAGGCAGGATTGGAGCCAGTAAGGCAGTTGCCAGGCTCAGCTTCCACCCTTGCACAGGGTCCAGAAACAGCAGGGCGAGACCCTCAGGCTTTGCAGGGCTCTGGGCGAGGCATAAACACCATCTGAGGATGGGTTTAGGGCACTCGCCTCCCTGCAAACCCTCTTTGGCTGCTCAGGATGGTGCCTGTTTTCGAGGCACCTGAGGTTAGGGAAGGAAGCAGAGGGACAGGCCCCTGGGTGCCCTGCACCGCCCCTTGTGTGCCCTGAGCCGTCTGCCGCCCACCCCCGTGCCTCCCTCCTCCAACCCCTCATGCCGTGGGTGACAGCTTCCAGGCCAGGTGCACACCACACCTCAGGTAGTTACTTCACCAGGAAAAATTCCTAGAAGGGGTTTAGCTGGGTCAAAAGTTAAAGCACATTTAAGATTTTCGGAAACATACTGCGAAATTTTGCTGCAAACCGATTCGTACTCCATCAGTCCTGTAGAAGGACCCCACCTTCTCTCACACACTATGAATTTAAAAGTTCTTTCTTTTTGCCAACATGATAGGCCAAAAAGATTTTAAAAGACTGCCTTTCGGATGTTTGTGTTTGCATTTCTTTGATTAGACGTGGAGTTGAGCATTTTTCACATTTTAGGAGCTTTTTTTTTGAGATGGAGTCTCTCTCTGTAGCCCAGGCTGGAGTGCAACAGTGCAATATCAGCTCACTGCAACCTCCGCCTCCTGGGCTCAAGCAATCCTCCCACCTCAGCCTCCCGAGTAGCTGGGACTACATGTGTGTGCCATCATGCCTGTTTATATTTTTGTGGGTATGGGGTGTCACTATATTGCCCAGGCTTGTCTTGAACTCCTGGACTCAAGTGATCCTCCCACCTTAGCCTCTCAGAGTGCTGGGATTTACAGGTGTGAGTTACTATACCCAGCCTTTAGGGCTATTTTTATGTCTTCTGTGAAAGCTCATTAACTTTCTTTTCTCTCCCAGCTTTATAAAGATATAATTGACGGCCAGGTGCGGTGGCTCACGCCTGTAATCCCAGCACTTTCAGAGGCCAAGGTGGGCATATCACCAGGTCAGGAGATCAAGACCATCCTGGCCAACATGATGAAACCCCATCTCTCCTAAAAACACAAAAATTAGCTGGGCATGGTGGCGCATGCCTGTAATCCCAGCTCCTTGGGAGGCTGAGGCAGGAGAATCACTTGAACCAGGGAGTCGGAGGTTGCAGTGAGCCGAGATCACACCACTGTGCTTCAGCCTGGCAACAGAGCAAGACTCTATCTCAAAAAAAAAAAGATATAACTGACAAACAAGAATCGTACATAGGACAGGCACAGTGGCTCACGCCTATAATCCCAGCACTTTGGGAGGCCGAGATGGATAGATCATTTGAGATCAGGAGTTTAAGACCAGCCCGGCCAACATGGTGAAACCCTGTCTCTACTAAAAATACAAAAATTGGCCAGGCACAGTGGCTCACACCTGTAATCCCAGCACTTTGTGGGGGTGGATCACCTGAGGCCAAAAGTTCGAGACCAGCCTGGCCAATGTGGTAAAACCCTGTCTCTACTAAAAATACAAAAACTAGCTGGGTGTGGTGGCATGTGCCTGTAATCTCAGCTACTTGGGAGGCTGAGGCAGGAGAATCACTTGAAGCCAGGAGGTGGAGTTTGCAGTGAGCTGAGATCCAGCCTGAGCAACAGAGAGAAACTCCGTCTTTAAAAAAATACAAAAATTAGCTGGGTATGGTGGCAGGCGCCTGTAGTCCCAGCTACTCGGCAGGCTGAGCCAGGACAATCATTTGAACCCGGGAAGCGGAGGTTGCAGTGAGCTGAGATTGCGCCACTGCACTCCAGCCTGGGCAACAGAGCAAGACTCCGTCTCAACAACAACAAAAAGAATCATACAAAGTCATGGTGCGTGACGTGATGTTCTGATGCCTGCTGGCTTGGAGCCTTGCTTGGGGGATGCAATGGCAGATCCTTAACTTTAAAAAATCAATGAGGCACTTAGTAAATTAGGAAATACTAGCCATTTTGTCAATGAATTAATTTGTGATTTAATCTGATTTCCCTAAAGCAATTTCAACCTACTCTTTCTCCAGGTCATTTTAAACTCTCAGAGTGAACGTCCTGATAGGACCGACAAGACGCATGACATGCACTTAGAAAGCTTATTTTAGAGCCACACTGAGATCGGAACCAGCACAGTATGTCAGGTGAGAGAGCCTTCTCCAACTTTGAACGTGTAAGAGGGAGCCTGTAAGAAGTTTTCTATGAAGCAGGTTGTCTCATAATTCAAAAATTAACACATAAAAATAGAGTATCAAGATAAAAACTAGCGCAGCAATAATAAATCTAGAGGCGCTCCATGGAGAAATGATGGACTGATCTCATAATTCTTTCTCGAAGTTCTAGGAAGCCAGGAACAGAAATGAGGGCATAATTGGTGGCTCCTGGGAGGGCGGCACAGAACTGAGTCAGGGCTGTCCCACAGGTCCCACGGGAGCCCTGCATGGTCTGGGCTGTGAGGAGCTGGCTGCCACCTCCCCCAATCCATGCGTTCCCCTGGTACTGCTGCCCCTACTTCTCACCCACCAGGAAGACTCTCTTCCCAGGAGGTCACTTGTGGGTGTGGGGGAGTGGGGGACAGACTCCTCACCAGATGGGCAAAGAGCCACAGATGGCAAGGACCTGGTGTCCAGAGGTGAAGGTCCCAAGCCTTCGTGAGGCCTGGAGCGGGGGGCATGGGACTGAGGGGCTCTGAGGCCCTGACTGAGATCCCACGGGCGACAGTGTGTGGGGTCGGGGAGGGACCTCAGGGGCTCTGCGTGGGCTAAGCCTGGGAGGGGCCCCTCTGGCCACCCCGGTCTTGCCAGCGTCTCCCCTTGTGTTTTGGATTCTGGAACGCTCTACCTCCCAGGGCGTGCAACTCTCCTGATGGAGATAAGGCGTGTGGAGGGCGGAAACTGCCTCTGAGCTCGGGACTCACACAGCAAGGCTGGGGCACTCATTTGATGGGAAAAAGTGGTCTAAGGCAATCCGCCCGCCTCAGCCTCTCAAAGTGCTGGGATTACAGGCATGAGCTACCGTGCCCGGCCGAATTTCTTAAATGGACAAAAACAAGGGGCCAGGCTAAGGCAGGAGAATCCCTTGTACCCGGAAGGCAAAGGTTTCAGTGGGCTGAGATCACACCACTGCATGCCAGCCTGGGCATCAACAGTGAGAGACTCCATCTCAAAAAGAACAAGTGAGCACAATGGGGGCTCAGGGCCGACCCTGTTTGGGGTGACTTGCCCCATTGTGCTGGAGGTCAGCAGGCCCTCAAGTCCAGGAGGGAGGTCAAAGAACCTATGACATCCTCCTGTGGAAGGTTCCTGAGGCCAGGGGCTGGACAGTACTAGGGACACCCCACCCCACACCAGGGCACAGCTGAAGTTTTCCCCGCCTGGAGCTGCTGTAGCCAGAGAAGTGTGGCGACGCACTGACCATTCCCCGGGTGCTGAGGGCAGGTCTATTCACCGCTTCCTGCTGACCCGGGGGTGGGGCTCTGTGGTCTGTAATCAGAGAAGGCACAGAAGCATGAACACAGCCAGCTTGTGGAGCCGGGACACTAAAGCCTGCAGTGCTGGCAGAGCTCTGGGAGTCATGCCGCTGCACACCCTGCGTGACCACCAGCAGCCCCTGGCTGGAGAGGATGAATTTCTGACCCTGGAGAGCTGTTCCTGGGGCAGTTGCTGAGATCACTTTGATCTCCTTTTCTTTTGCCCTCTCGCACGTTTAAGGACCTTCGTGATTACACTGGGACCAGATGATCCAGAATAATCTCTTTATTTGACTGTCAGCTAGTTAGCAATCTTCACTCAACTTGCCACATTACCTTCCCTTTGCCACGTAACCTATCATCTCTACGTGTCCCAAGGATTAGGATTCAGACATCTTCTGGGTGGGGTCATTGTTCTGCCTACCACCGCGGGGAGGAGTATCACCTGACACAGTGAGAAGAGGATCAGTCCACCAGGAGGACAGAGCCATGTATGACTCCTATGCCCCCATTAACAATAGCTTCAAATCCATAAAGCAAGCACTGGGAGAATATGAGGAGGAGCGGACAAATCCACCATCCCTACAGGAGCTTTTAATGATCTTTTTTAGTAATTAACAGTTCACACAGGCCAAGAAAGTTGTAGGAAGACTAGAGATTAGGACAGGGCAGTGCCCACCTTCGGGGCCAGGTGGAGAGTGGTGGCAAATTGGCAACAGCACTGAAGCGGGTAGTAGCAGTGCCTAATAGACTGCTTAGAGGAGCACTCAGCAACTACAGGAGAAACATTCTTTTCAAACACACAAGCAACAGAGTCTGACTCTGTTGCCCAGGCTGGAGTGCAGTGGCATGATCTTGGCTCACTGCAACCTCTGCCTCCCGGGTTCAAGCAATTCTCTTCCCTCCGCCTCCCCAGTAGCTGGGACCACAGGTGCGATACCACGCCCAGCTAATTTTTTGTATTTTTAGTAGGGACAGGGTTTCACCATGTTGGTCAGGGTGGCTTTGATCTCTTAATCTCGTGATCCGCTTGCCTCGTCCTCCCAAAGTGCTGGGATTACAGGCATGAGCTACCGCGCTCGGCCTGGAAATGTTTTAAACACCTGCGTGTGTCTAGTCTGAGTGACCATGAAGCTTCTGTCCTTTCCTCCCACAGTAAAGTCTCTCCCGGTGGTTTCCAGGGACTCCCAACCTCACTCTTGTCTCTGTCCCACAGGAAACGCCACCCCAGCGACCACCCCGTGGGCTTCCGTGGGCCTCCCCCCCAAGATCTGCAGCAACGTGTCGTTCGAGGAGAGCAGGGTGGTCCTCGTTGTGGTGTACAGCGCCGTGTGTGTGCTGGGGCTGCCGGCCAACTGCCTGACCGCATGGCTGGCGCTGCTGCAGGTGCTGCAGGGCAACGTGCTGGCCGTCTACCTGCTCTGCCTGGCGCTCTGCGAGCTGCTGTACGCTGGCACGCTGCCGCTCTGGGTCGTCTACATCCACAACGAGCACCGCTGGACCTTAGGCCTTCTGGCCTGCAAGGCGACCGCCTACGTCTTCTTCTGTAACATCTACGTCAGCATCCTCTTCCTGTGCTGCATCTCCTGCGACCGCTTCGTGGCCGTGGTGTACGCGCTGGAGAGTCGGGGCCACCGCCGCCAGAGGACCGCCGTCCTCATCTCCGCGTGCATCTTTATCCTTGTGGGGATCGTGCACTACCCAGTGTTTGAGGCGGAAGACAAGGAAACCTGCTTCGACATGCTGCAGATAGACAGCAGGATCGCCGGGTACTACTATGCCAGGTTCACCGCTGGCTTCGCCATCCCGCTCTCCATCATCGCCTTCACCAATCACCGGATCTTCAGGAGCATCAAGCTGAGTGTGGGTCTGAGCGCCGCCCAGAAGGCCAAGGTGAAGCACTCGGCCATCGCGGTGGTGGTCATCTTCCTGGTCTGCTTCGCCCCGTACCACCTGGTTCTCCTCGTCAAAGCTGCTGCCTTTTCCTACTACAGAGGAGACAGGAACTCCATGTGCGCCTTGGAGGAGAGGCTGTACACAGTGTCCGTGGTATTTCTGTGCCTGTGCACTGTGAACAGCGTGGCTGACCCCATCATCTACGTGCTGGCCACAGAACATTCCCGCCAAGAAGTGTCCAGAATCCACAAGGGGTGGAAACAGTGGTCCACGAGGACAGACGTCACCAGGCTCACCCACACCAGGGACACCGAGGAGCTGCAGTCACCCGTGGCACTGGCAGACCACACCTTCTCCGGGCCTGTGCACCTACCGGGGTCACCATGCTCCCCTAAGAGCCTGATGGAGGAGTCCTGCTGAGCCCACCATGTGGTGGGGAGGCTGGCAGGCTGGGGGTCCTGGGGCCAGCAATGTGGCTTCTGTCCACTGAGCCCCCCAGCCACAGTGCCCGTGTCCCCTCTGGAAGACAAACTCCCAACTTCTTGTTCCTAAAGCCACTCCGTCGGTGACCCCTGGCCCCGGGCTTTCCCACATGGAAGGTGGCTGCCAGCCAAGGGCACAGCAATGCCTCCAGGCTGCCAGGAGCCCAGAGAGCATGTGGCAGGCAGTGGAGCCTCTTCATCAGCAGCCCGCCTGGCTGGCTCCCTCAGCTGTGGGCAGGCAGCAGGGCTGCTGGCAGAGGTACCTGGTGGCTGCCCTGTTCACATCAGTGCTGATGACTTTATTTTCTGGGCATTTCTGCCAGCGTTGCCCAGATGCAGTGGCACACATGGGCCCTCCAAGCTCCTGCCTCAGAATGCCAGTGGGCAGCATGCCAGGGGTCACCCAGCACCGTGGCAGCACCCAGTAGGGCATAGGGCAGCCCACCACCTCCAAGGGGGCAGAAGCCCTTGTCTGGGGTTGGGTCTGTGCTGAGCCTGAAGGCCTCTCGGGAGCTGTGGGGCAGTGTGGCCAGCTGCTCCGGCTCCCAGAGGGCAGCCCAGGCATCCTCCATGGGGGACCCCAAATGTCCACGTTCAGAATGCCAGGTGGCAGGACAGGCGTGACACAGCCACAACAGAGCCAAGGGGTGCCAGAGTCCCCAGCTGCATCCTCTGGGAGAAGCTGGTGAGGTGTCTGCACGGGGTGGGATCCGCGCCCTCAGCCCCTCACTGAGGCAGGAGCGCAGCAGCTGGCCTCCTTGTCTGACAGAGAAAGCCAGCTCCCTGTACCCTTAGGGGCCAAGTCAGATCTGGCTCTGCCCCGACAGGCCCTGCCTAGGCCAGGTCACAGTGATAATCTGGTTTCCCCATCTGTAAAATGGGGCCAATGACACCGACCTCGCAGGGCCACCATCGGGGTCCATCCTCCTCCCTGCACTCAGCACACAGCTGGCTGGCACCGCACCTGGACCGGGAGCCCAGCGCCCAGCACAGTGCAGGGGCTTCCAGCGTGGCCGCGCAGGGTGGTGGAGCTGAGCTGCACTTTCGTTTCGTCAGGCAGCTGTGCAGTCGTTCTTCCTTTTTTAAAAAAAATAATATTTATTTTCTTAGAGACAGGGCCTTGCTCTGCTGCTGTGCTGCCTGGGCTGGAGAACCGTGGCTCCATCACAGCCCACTGCAGCCTCAAACTCCTGGGCTCAAGCGATCCTCCCCACTCAGCCTCCTGAATAGCCGGGACTGCAGGCGTGCACCACCACACACCCAGCCAAAACTGCCGTCTTTCTTGACAGAGTCATCAGAAAAATACAACACGGAAAAAACCTTGTCTTTTTTTTTTTTTTTTTTTTGGTATTAAACAAAAATAGCTAGGCTTGGTGGCTCACGCCTGTAATCCCAGCACTTTGAGAAGCCGAGGTGAGCGGATCACAAGGTCGAGAGATGGAGACCATCCTGGCCAACATGGTGAAACCCTGTCTCTCCTACAAATACAAAAATTAGCTGGGCGTGGTGGTGTGCACTTGTAGTCCCAGCTACTCGGGAGGCTGAGGCGGAAGAATCACTTGAACCAGGGAGGCGGAGGTTGCAGTGAGTCGAGATGGCGCCGCTGCACTCGAGCCTGGTGACAGAGTGAGACTCTGTCTCAAAAAAAATTAAAATAGATAAATAAAGAAAAAAGAAAGAATTCAATTTAAGCTTTGAGTGAACATTTCTCCTGCTGTGAGAGGAGTGTGCCCTCGACTCTCATAAGAACAGCTGTGAAGGGACTTGAAATTTGGGACCGAGGTTTGGGTCCGTCTGCAATACTCAGGGCTGCGGCGAGAGGGATCCTTAGGATGTCAGGGGCTTAGTGTCCTGTGGCTACAACGTGGTGGCTTAAAACAGTAAAACGGTCTGGGTGCAGTGGCTCACGCCTGTAATCCCAGCACTTTGGGAGGCCGAGGCGGGTGGATCACCTGAGGTCAGGAGTTCAAGACCAGCCTGGCCAACATGGCGAAACCCCATCTCTATTAAAAATACAAAAAAAGTCAGCTGGGCCTGGTGGCGTGCGCCTGTAATCTCAGCCACTCTGGAGGCTGAGGCAGGAGAATTGCTCGAACTCGGGAGGTGGAGGCTGCAGTGAGCTAGGACTGCATCACTGCGTGCGGGAGGCCAGAGAATGCTTGGGAGCAACGTCTGTGGCGAAATTTAAAAATGGACACCAGGCCTGCAGGACCCAGGACAGTCACCATCAGGTGGAGAAGCTCTCTGCAAAGACAAACCACTCAGAGTCAAACCCGAGGGGTAGGGCTCACCTGATGGGAGGGGCAGCTACGGGGACCTTGCCCAAGGTGAGGCCCAGATGGGACCAGGCACCCAGGAAGGGAGGCCCAGCCGGTCCTTGATGCCGAGACCCTCGGGGCTGTGGGCAGAGGGCAGCAGCTGGGGAGGTGGCAGTCACGGGCCTGCTTTGCTTCTCACTGCCCCGAGGCTGCTCTGGCAGTCAGCAAGGGTCACAGCATGGCTTTGTCATCAGTCACTGCTCACTGACCACAGGTCTTGGCCCTGTCATCCCGCTCGTGCTGCTGGTGGGAGCATCTGAGGTCGCCAGTGCTGGGAGCTGCCCCGTGTGGAGTCTGTGCTCACTCACTCTCTCACCGTCCACCTCTTCCCTGCCCCGCTCTCCCTCGCTTAGGCACCCCTCCACGAGGTGCTCCCCAGGGCACCCCAGGTAGTGAGGAGGCCACAGTGAAGCCCACTGCGACCCACGCAGAGAGGGGGGAATGAGGAAGGAAGCCCCGAGGGCCACCCCTGCCGCGGGCACTGTGCCCTGCCCTCCAGGCTCAGGCCACAGTTGCCCCTTCAGACACTCTTCAGATAGGGCCCGGGAGGGGCAGCGCCGGCATCTGCTCACTGCCCTGTCCTCCGCCCTGTCAAAACGGTGACAGGGAGATCTATCCCTGTCCCAAACACTGACAGGGCCCCCCAGACCCCCGACCTATAGAATAGCTCTCTCAGGTCCTACTGTGAGGAAGACACCTGCATGCCAGAGGCAAGAGCAATTCAGAAGAGCACCACAGGCTCTTTGGCAGGCACTGTGTCCCAGGAGACCTGTCCATGCCCACCCGCCTCCGACCATCACCACTCCGCCTGGCATGCAGCGACAGTCCAGGGAGAGGCTGTGTAGCCAGGGAGGCAGGGAGCGTTTTGCTGGGAATTCTGGGATCCTCCTGCCTGGAGTCAGTCCAGGAGAGCACAGCCCAGGAGGCCACATCCTCGTGGTCCCGCAGCCTCCTAGCCTTGTGGGAGGGACATGGCTTGAGGGGACAGCATAAGGGGGCATCGCATATTGAGGACTCTTTTTCTTTTTTCTTTTGAGACAGAGTCTCGCTCTGTGACCCAGGCTGAAGTGCCATGGCACGATCTCAGCTCACGGCAGCCTCCACCTCCTGGGCTCAGGTGATCCTTCCACCTCAGTCCCCTGAAGAGCTGGGACCACAGGCATGCACCCCCACACCCAGCTTTTTTTTTTTTTTTTTCAGAGATGGGGTTTCACCACATTGCCCAGGCTGGTCTTGAACTTCTGGACTTAAGTAGTCCACCTGCCTCAGCCTCCCAAAATGCTGGGATTACAGGCGTGAACCACCACACCGGGCTTTTTTTTCCCCTTTGGGACAGGGTGTTGCTCTGTCACCCAGGCTGAAGTTGAGTGCAGTGGTGCAATCTCAGCTCACTGCAGCCTCCGCCTCCTGGGCTCAAGTGATCCTCCCACCTCAGCCTCCTGAGTAGCTGGGATCACAGGCACGTGCCAGCATGCCCAGCTGCCCAGCTAATTTTTAAATTTTTTGTAGGGATAGGATCTCACTATGTTGCTCAGACTGGTCTTGAACTTCTGGTCTCAAGCAATCCACCCGCCTTGGCCTCCCAGGGTGCTGAGATCACAGGCGTGAGCCAGCCCCCAGCCCTGCTCTTGGGTAGTGAACTGTATGAGGGCACACTGAATGATCGCCAGCAGCCACACTCCTGAGGGACAGCTCACTACGGACAGGCGATTCCAGCACTTAGTGCCTCCTTTCTTCATCCATAATTTGGGAATGGTGACTGCCCCACAGGCCTGGTGGGGCATTAATTCAGATAATACACGTCCGACGCCTAGATGAGCCTGGCACAGAGCAGCGCTCAAAAGCATAGATCTTCATTTAGCTTCCTCCTTGGTTTCTCCCCCAGTGGGGAATCCTGCCAGCAAAGACGGTCTTCCATGAAAGGTCCGCCTGTTCCCAAGAACGGCCCTAGAGGGCGCCAGGCGGCGGGTCTTGAATGGATCCGGCGGGTTTCGCTTTCCCGCGAGTTGCCGCCTGCGGCCGCCAGGGTGCAGCAGCTGCAAAGGGCGCCGGTGGACCTGCGGCCACGCAGTGCAGAGTGTCCCCGCGGAGGCCTTCACAGGCTGTATCCAGACCTTTCCTGAATCCTTACCTGCCTGTGCAGGCACTCGTGGAAAATACGTGATATTGCTCTGTGTGTATGCATTCATCCAGCTTTTTATTTTGAAATAGTTCTCAATTTACAGAAAGTGGCAAACAGTGCAAGGAGACCTGGATACTCCTGTCGCACAATTCCCCAGCCGTGCACATGGCCCTGCTATTCCTTCCCTGGCTCCTGCTTCTGTGCCGTTTGAGAATAAGTTTCCGACTTCAAGCTTGCTCCCCTAAGCCGCTCAGAGAGTATTTTGGAAATAAACAAACTCTCTCCCAAGCAATTGCAGTGAACCTTGAAAAATCAGGAAGCCACCAGTGACCCTTCAACTCCGCAGAGCCCCTGCTGATTTACCGGCTGTCTCGATGACATCCTTTGCGGGTCTTTGTGGGACGGCCCTCCTCCTCTAGCCTAGTCCATTTGTTGTGGGGTCAGCATTCCCAGGAGGAACCCTCTGAGCAGTGAGACTTTCCTCTCTTAGCATCCTACCGGAGGCCACAGGGCCACTCTGGCCATCACGCTGATGGCCACCCTCGTCACTTGGGTACGATGGTGTCTGCCGCCATCCCCCACTGGAAAGTTAATTAGTCAGCATTTTGCATTGATTAATGAATAAGCAATTATTCCATCATTTCTGGGGAGAGGATTTGAGGTTTCCAGTATGAGGTCAGGCTCACCCTTCTCTCTCATGGATGTATGTGTGTGTCTCCGTCCATTTTGTCTTGCTGTAAAAGATTAGTTGAGACTGTATAATTTATAAGAAAAAAAAAGAGGTTTACTTAGCTCACAGTTCTGCAGACCGGGAAGTTCAAGGGCATGGCCCTGGTGAGGACTTTCATTCTGTGTCACAAAATGGTAGAGAAGGCTGGGCGCAGTGGCTCACACCTGTAATCCCAGCACTTTGGGAGGCTGAGGCCGGCGGATCACCTGAGGTTGGGAGTTCAAGAGCAGCCTGGCCAACATAGTGAAAAACCCTGTCTCTACTAAAAATACAAATATTAGCCAGGCATGGTGGCGCATGTCTATAATCCCATCTACTCAGGAGGCCAAGGTACAAGAATGACTTGAACCTGGGAGGCAGAGGTTGCAGTGACCTGAGATCACACCATTGTACTCCAGCCTGGGCGACTCCATCCCCCTCCCCCAAAATTAATAATAACCCAAGATCTGGGCACTTGGGGTGCTCACTGTTTGCAGAGCTGCAGAAAATATGTATGTCTATACACACACATACGGATATACATCTGTATTTCCATATTGAAATGGATTTGCATTGACAGCTCCAGTTTCAATCTGCCCAGCCAGAGGCTGGTCCAGCCTGACCCCTTTCCTAACTTCGACTCCCGTCTCCAAAACGAGAGTCCCCACCTTCTTCATCCTGGATGCTTCTACTTATGTGTGCGACCACCAGCCCTCTGTAAGGTCTCGTTCCTGGCTCCCTTGGCAGGCTAAAAGCTGGGCCTCATGGAGGAGGAGGGAAAGAGGAAGTAGGAAAAAGGAAGAAATGAAGGGCCTGAGGTTTCACTCTGTTTGCAGGTGAACAGGCGAGCCTGCCAGTGTTATGAACATGGGTAAAAGACATGAGACACCTGGGTCTGAGACAAAGACTTTGTTACACACAGCCGACAGCACAAGTGTCGTTCCCCTCAGCCCCCAAGCTCCATGGACAATGCGGAGTGGCCCTGGTGGATGCTGTGCACACAGCTAAGGACCCCTGAGACAGGAAACACCGATCTTTTAAAGGACTGCTAGCAAACCTGTCCAGTGTCTGCCCCAGAGGGAGAAGCTATCTTTACTATCTTGGACAGGAAGCAAATTTGCCCTCTGCCAGGAAAGAGACACATGCGTGATGCTGCGGATTGGTGTGTGGACACTGTGACCCCAGGGCCTGAGCTGAGACCCCAGCACTGCCCTTTACTCTCTGGGACCCTGGACCAGTGACCCAACCCCTCTGCCTCACTGTTCTCATCGGGAAAATGGAGACAATAACCGTATCCAGGTCACTGGTTTCTTAGGAAGATTAACAAGACCGATATCTAATGTGCCAGGGTCATCTCTGCTGGAAGGACCGAGAGGGCTGCCCCCAGGGCCGTGGACGGCTTTTCCAAGCAGGTGCTTTTGAGCCCAGACCAGTGGAAGTGGGAGCAACCTTGCAGCTGATCTGGGTCAGGCGCAGGGCAAAGGCCCAGGGCCGGGAGCACTTCAGGTGATCAGGAAGTAGTGAGAATCCAGTGGATCCACGGCCCGGGAAGGCAGGCATCGGCACCCACACCAGAGTTTACTCTGAGCACCTTAGTGGGGGTGCCGGGGCTCCTGAGCGAGGCCAGTACACCAACTCACATCGAAGGACCCCTGGCTGGCGTGGAAGTGTGTGGATTCTCAGGAGCAGCTACAAGCGTCTGGGGGCGGCCCGAGGTCCAGGTGAGCATCTGAAGCCAGCAGCAGTGGGGAAGGCAGCTGCAGGTGGGCAGATTCCAGATCAGTGTGAAGGTGGAGCTGAGGATGCTGCAGGCAGATGGGAGGTGGAGGTGAAAGAAAGAGGCTACAGGAGGGACCCAACGCTTCAGATGAGCCCCAGGTACCTGACTGAGTGACGAGGCAGGAAACGTCGGGCGGGGGCAAGAGTTCTGTTGAGACATGTTAGGTTCCAGTGTCCAGGAGACATTGAGAGGAGGAGGAGGAGGAGCTGGACATCCACATGCAGAGGCCTGGGCAGGGCAGTAGAGGTGCATAGCGGTGACCTCTCTGCACACCCCCTGTCTAAGTCCCATAAGTCGGGGTGGGCCCCACCAACAAGCCCCCGTCACAGTTGACCTGGCAGCATTTCCTCTCGGTGGTGTTCTTTTCCCGTTGCCCACCTTGAGTGGTCTCCAGCCGCCCCACTTTCCAGGCTTGCAACCTGTGGTTCTCTGCAGGCTGGGGTCAGGCAGCACGTCTGCAGCTCAGGTCCCTTCCGAGCTCACTCCCGTCGCTGCGGAAGCCCGTCCGTGTGCAGGTGGACTCAGGGCCCTGTCCCCTGTGGGTGTCATTGATGGCTGCTCCCTGCTGCTGGGGGTGCTCAGATTCCTTCCGACGTCCCTACCCCATCTTCAAACCAGCATCGGCAACTTGAAGGCTTCCCATGCTTGGACCTCCCTGACTCCCACTCCTGCCACCAGCCACAGAAAACTGTCCCCTTTTCAAGGCTACCGGGACTAGGTCAGGCCCACTCAGGAATCAGCATTAAGCTCCACTCTGCCGTGTACAGTGGCACGACCTTGGGAGTAAAACCTCCCCATAGTCACCAGTTCCAGTGGCTGGCGCAGGGGAATCCGGGAGGGCACATGTTTTTAGAATTCAGACTGAACTGGGGCGCTTAAAATAAGGGTGCGGCTGGCATGCAGAGGGGCCGAGGGAGTAAGCAGTGACAGAGGGGTGGGGAGGGGCACAAGCATAGACAATGGAGTTTACTCTGAGCGCCTGAGCGGGGGGTGAGGGGGTGCCGGGGTGCTGGGGGCTCCTGAGCAGAGGTCAATGTGCCCAACTTGCATTAGAGGGCCCAGCTACACTGGGAGGCGGAGGAGGGCAGGGATGCACAGGGGCCCAGGGGGAGGGGCTGGAGGGTTGGGCAGGGCAACAAAATTTGGCCCAAGGTCCCCTGTGGCTTGGAGAGGAGAGGAGAGTGGAGGAGGCTGGCAAGGATCATAAAGGCCTCAGGAGGCCAGCGTGGTGGCTCATGACTGTAATCCCAACACTTTGGGAGGCTGCAGGGAAAAGATCGCTTGAGCCCAGGAGTTCAAGACTAGCCTGGGCAACATAGGAAAATCCTATCTCTACCAAAAATACAAAAAGTAGCCAGGCGTGGTGGTGTGTACCTGTCGTCCCAGCTACTCGGGAGGTTGAGGTGGGAGAATGGATTGAGCCCGGGAGGTTGAGGCTGCAGTGAGCCATGATTGTGCCACTGGTGGAGAAAGAGCACATCCCAGAAGTTTGAGACCAAGAACAGCACAAGAACCTGTGGCCACGAGGATGTGGGAAGGTTCTGAAGGGGCTGCTCGTATGAAAGGAAAATAAATATGGGGACCCCCAGAATCACTAAGCCAAGGTGAAACGTCAGCCTGGGAACTGCTGGTAGGCAAACGTCCCTCCCGGTAGCTACTCCTAAATAAGACAGCTACAAATATTAAAAAGCCACAAACCTCCCGCACAAATTGCCCATAAGGAAATTCCCTGTGGTTTGTCTGTTACCTGTGGAAGGTGCCCCCCTACTCCTTGCTTCAAGTTTTCTCACCTTTTTGGACCAAACCAATGTATTTCCTTTTTTCTTTTTTTTTTTTTTTTTTTTAAGATGGAGTCTCACTCTATTGCCCAGACTAGAGTGCAGTGGCGCAATCTTAGCTCACTGCAACCTCCATCTGCCTGGTTCAAGCAATTCTCCTGCCCCAGCCTCCTGAGTAAATGGGATTACAGACATGCACCACCACACTCGGCTAATTTTTGTATTTTTGTAGAGACGGGGTTTCATCATGTTGGCCAGGCTGGTCTTGAACTCCTGACCTCAGGTGATCTGCTCGCCTCAGCCTCCCAAAGTACTGGGATTACAGGCATGAGCCACTGGGCCCTGCCTTGCGTATTTCTTAAATGTGTTTGATTGATGTCTCATGTCTCCCTAAAGTGTATAAAACCAAGCGGCACCCCAGCCACCTTGAGCACATGCTCTCAGGACCTCCTGAGGGCTGTGTCACGGGCCATGGTCACTCATATTTGGCTCAAAATAAATCTCTTCAAATTTTTGCAGAGTTTGACTCTTTACATTGACATGTTACTGGTGAAAGGTGCCTGAGCTTCTGGCAGTGGGTCTGCACAGATCTGCAGCAATTTCAATGTTTGCCTCCTCAGGAGAATTTGACGGAGGGGCATAAGGCGGAAGGAGAGACCGAGGTAAGTTTCACAGTAGGGGTGAAAGTTTATTAAAGAGTTTTAGAATAGGAACGAAAGAAAGGAATGCACACTTGGAAGAGGGCCAGGTAGATGACGTGAGAAACCAAGTGCATGACAATCTGTACAACTTTTTTTTTTTTTTTTGAGACAGAGTCTCACTCTGTTGCCCAGGCTGGAGTGCAGTGGCACAACCTTGCCTCACTGCAACTTCTGCCCCCTGGGCTCAAGCAATTCTCCTGCCTAAGCCTCCTCAGTAGCTGGGATTACAGGCACGCACCACCAAGACCAGCTAATTTTTTGTGTGTTTTTAGTAGAGATAGGGTTTTACCATGTTGGCCAGGATGGTCGTGAACTCCTGAGCTCAAGTGGTCCACCCACCTCGGCCCTCCCAAAGTGCTGCCATTGATGAAACCCCATCTCTATTAAAAATACAAAATAGCTGGGTATGGTGGTGCGCACCTGTAATCCCAGCTACTGGGGAAGCTGAGGCAGAAGAATCGCTTAAACCCAGCAGGTGGAGGTTGTGGTGAGCTGAGATTGTGCCACTGCACTCCAGCCTGGGTGACAGAGCAAGATTCTGTCTCAAAAAAAAAAAAAAGTTGTATAGATTCTCATGCACTTGTCTCAGAAAAAAAAAGAAAAAGGTTTAGCAGGACTTGGTCTCCTTTTTAGACCCAGGAGTCAAAGCCGTGTAACTTAACAGCACAAGGGCTTTGAAAGCACATTCAGAAAAGTACACAGATGTAATAACTTCAATTTAAAAACACTTTAATCTCAGTTTTTTCTAAGGAAATCACAACTTAGTAACAGTGATGTCAGAATTACTTCAATAAAGTGTAAAACGCCGGTTACTCAAAGGCAAAAGAAAAGACCTTCTGCAGTGCACTGCTGTTCCCATGGGGGATCCGTTTGGATCACCAGCAAGTCACAACTAACGACAAGTCACTTGAATTAGTGAGACATAGAGTGTTTCTGGGGTCATAAGTGAAAATTTTGGAATTCATAATTTAAAGCCAAGAGCACAGACTATTATGTAGGAAGGAAACATTTCCTTTAGACCTCTAAGACAAAACATTTTTGTTTTGTCATCAGGCCACAATAAACAGAACCTGAAGAATAGAAAACTTACAGGAGTTAAACACTAGTTGAAAGATAGAGTTATTCTTTCAGGCCTATTAAAAGGGGAGAGAAAGCTGAAAACAGTGAGACACAATAAAGTTGAACTTTGCATAAAGCAATTATAATGTCATGTAACTTTATTAAGAGTAATGCAATACCTTAGGAAAACATCATCGTTCTAGCCTATTTTGGTTTTTTTTTTGAGATGGAGTTTTGCTCTTGTCACCCAGGCTGGAGTGCAGTGGTGTGATCTCAGCTCACTGCAACCTCCGCCTCCCAGGTTCAAGCGATTCTCCTGCCTCAGCCTCCTGAGTAGCTGGGATTACAGGCATGCGCCACCACACCCAGCTAACTTTGTATTTTCAGTAGAGAGTGGGTTTCTCCATGTTGGTCAGGCTGGTCTCAAACTCCTGACCTCAGGTGATCTGCCTGCTTTGGGCTCCCAAAGTGCAGGGATTACAGGTCTGAGCCACTGCACCCAGCCTGTTCTAAACAATTTTTTAGTAAGTTTTTAAATATCAAAACCCAATCTCCAGAAAGATCATTATAAACAATTTCCCTTTAATTATAGAACTATAAAAGTTTTTTTCCATAAATCCTCTTATTATGATTTACACAGACCATTCGTGACATGCTTGGACTTTCTGGTTTGTCCTGAACATCCCTCTTCATGAACAACCAGTTGTTTTATTCTAGGACAAAATTTACCAGACAAGATTCTTTCTCATACATTCTTTCTCATACAAAATTATTTTTCTCTAAGCATTTTTTTTTTTTTTTTTAGTTGGAGTCTCACTCTGTCACACAGGCTGGAGTGCAGTGGCATGATCTCGGCTCACTGCAACCTTTGCCTCCCAGGTTTAAGCAATTCTCCCACCTCAGCTTTCCAAGTAGCTGGGATTACAGGCATGTGCCACCATGCCTGACTAATTTTTGTATTTTTGTAGAGATGGGGTTTCAACATGTTGACTAGGCTGGTCTCGAACTCCTGACCTCAGGTGATCCACCTTAGCCTCCCAAAGTGCTAGGAATACAGGCATGAGCCACCACGCCCAACCAACATTTTTTTACATTAAAAATACCTCTTTATTTTTACAACTTTCTTTTTTTTTTCTTTTCTTTTCTTTCTTTCTTTTTTTTTTGAGACAGAGTTTCACTCTTGTTGCCCAGGCTGGAGTGCAATGTTGTGATCTCAGCTCACTGCAACCTCCACCTCCTGGGTTCAAGCCATTCTTCTGCCTCAGCCTCCCAAGTAGCTAGGATTACAGGCACGCACCACCACATCCAGCTAATTTCATATTTTTAGTAGAGATGGGTTTTGACATGTTGGTAAGGCTGGTCTTGAACTCCTGACCTCAGGTGATCTGCCCACCTTGGCCTCCCAAAGTGCTGGGGTTACAGTCATGAGCCACCACGCCCAGCCATGATCTTTTAAACTTCCTTTACATCTCTCTTATTTCCTGGTTTCTTTTACCCTGTTTTATATATAACCTTTAAATAAGCTTTAAATTAGACAAAAATTGGGCAGGTGTGGTGACTCACGCCTGGAATCCCAGCACTCTGAGGGAGGCTGAGGCAGATAGATTACTTGAGGTAAGGAGTTTGAGACCAGCCTGGCCAAAACGGTAAAACCCTGTCTCTACTAAAAATATAAAAATTAGCCAGGCACAGTGGCAGGTACCTGTAATCCAACTACTCAGGAGGCTGAGGCAGGAGAATCACTCCCAGGAGGTGGAGGTTGCAGTGAGTGGAGATCACGCCACTGCACTCCAGCCTGGGCAATAGAGTAAGACTCAGTCTCAAAACATATATATATAATAGCCGAGTGTGGTGGCTCACACCTGTAATCCCAGCACTTTGGGAGGTTGAGGTAGGCAGATCACCTGAGGTCAGGAGTTTGAGAGTAGCCTGACCAACATGGAGAAACCCACTCTCTATTGAAAATACAAAGTTAGCCGGGTGTGGTGGTGCATGCCTGTAATTCCAGTTACTCGGAAGGCTGAGGCAGCAGAATCACTTGAACACGGGAGGCAGAGGTTGCAGGGAGCTGAGATCGCGCCATTGCACTCCAGCCTGGGCAACAAGAGTGAGACTCTGTCTCAAAAAAAGAAAAAGAAAAGAAAAGAAAATGAAAAAATAGTATGCTGACAATTCTTAAAACATTTTGAATATCGCTTTACCAAAATTTTAACACTGGCCTATTAAAGATTTTACTTAAGTCACATGAAGTTGAAAAGCATTTAGGCTATATAACTTTAAGCCAATTTGGTACCTGTGGCCCAAAACACATGACAAAATACATTTACATACACATAAACACACACGTACACACTCATACAAAGATCCTATAGTTTTGACTTTAGAACTCTAGCCATGAGATATTAATACAAATTCACTGGTTTGCAAAAACAATAACAAAAAGAAATGGTTGGATGCAAACAGTTGGATGCAAAAAGTAACAGCAGGCCAGGCACGGTGGCTCACGCCTGTAATCCCAGCACTTCGGGAGGCAGAGGCAGGTGAATGACAAGGTCAAGAGATCGAGACCAACCTGGCTAAAATGGTGAAACCCTGTCTCTACTAAAAATACAAAAATTAGCCAGGCACGGTGGCTCACGCCTGCAATCTCAGCACTTTGGGAGGCAGAGGAGGGTGGATCACGAGGTCAGGAGACTGAGACCATCCTGGCCAACATGCCAAACTTGAATCCTCCTGGTACAGGTCATCTCTGGCACCCCCACAAAGCCAGAGTAGAGGTAATGCACCAGGAGCCAGACCTTTGGACCTGAAAGGAGCCTGTCTGTGACTCTCGAAACTCCACAAAGAACACAACAGCCCAGAAGGGATGGGCGGCGCCACTGTTCTGAGTTCTTTGCGGGCTTCGAGTCCTTACACACCTTCTCTGGATTTTTGTCTTGGTACTGAAGTTGGTGAAGGGGAAGGAGAAGCAGGGTGGGAGGAAAGTGAGACAGGAAGCAAACACAGAAACCAAGAGCACGGTTTTGTTTTCCTCTTTTGCCTCTGTGAGGAATTTTAGATAGTTCAGAAAGTCCTTGGTCCCCATAATTTGGAATTCTCATTTGGATTTTTCCAAGTCAGGTAGAGTGGGTCAAAGTATCCAGTCTCGGACAGCGCTTTATAGCAGTGTGAAAACTAACACACCACCGCCGGCTAATTCCTGGATATTTTGCAGACGGGTTCTTGCCACGTTACCCAAGCTGGTCTCAAACCCCTGAACTCAAATGATCCTCCCACCTCAGCCTCCCAAAGTAGGGGGATTACAGGCATGAACCATCATGCCCAGCCTCAATGGGGGCACTTTCTACCATTTAAATAGTGTCAGCTCTGCCAGTGGCCATGGCTCTTTGTGACAAAAATACTAAACAACATAAAGAAAAAGAAAAAGGTGGCTGAGAGGCGTGTCACAGGCGAGGGCTGCCCTGACAGGCGTGTCCTCAGCATCTCCTCACTGGTTCTCTGGGGACTTCCTGTATATGTGGGCCTAAGGTCTCCACCCTACGGCAGCTCCAACAGCCCCCAGCCTCAGGGTTGGCCCCAGGAGTCAGGGTGAGTGATTGGGGGGTGGGTGAGGCCACAGCAGTGTCCTGCCTGGAATCTGAGCTGCACCAAGGGCACCCAGGCTACTCCCAAGTGAAGGGGCTCAGCAGGTGAGGCTAAAAAGCCAAATGCATTTTTCTTTTTTTTAATTAAAGAGAAGCTTTTCTTCCCTGACTAAGTAACACATATGCATGGGAGGTCATTCCAAAGGAACGAAGAGACAGACTTGGGGCCTCCTAGCCTGGCCTGAACCCCGCCACCAGGGCACAGCCCTAGATACTTTGTGAGATGCATAGTACTTACTGTTCTTATTTACTGAGGTGAAAACACAGACTGCCCCGAGAGGGAACACACAAAATAGTGATTCAACACCACCATCCAGATCAAGACAGTGACAGGCGCCAGGTCCTGGGAGACTCCCGCGCTACCTGAGGGCCCAGGTCCTGGGAGACTCCCGCGCTGCCTGAGGGCCCTTCTCTGGCACGGCGCCCCTCCGCCTGTTTGAGCTTTCCATCTGTGCAAGCAGTCCTTACCGGAGTTTGGCTTTTCTCCCTAAACGACATTTGTGGGACCCATCCGTCTGTTTGCGTGCAGCCATGCTTGTTCACCGCATCTCACAATGGGGTGCTGCTGCTGAATACACCCACCTCCAGTGTCCGTTCTCTTGGGGACAGACATTCGGCTAGCTTTCAGATTGGAGCTTTCACCATAAAAAATATAGAGAAGCCGGGCACAGTGGCTCACACCTGTAATCCCAGCACTTTGGGAGGCCAAGGTGGGTGGATAACCTGAGGTCAGGAGTTCGAGACCAGCCTGGCCAACATAGTAAAACCCCATCTCTACTAAAAATACAAAAAATTAGCCAGGTGTGGTGGCAGGCGCCTATAATCTCAGCGACTCAGGAGGCTGAGGCAGAATTGCTTGAACCTGGGAGGCAGAGGTTGCAGGGAACTGAGATCGCGCCATTGCACTCCAGCATGGGTGACATGACGAGACTCTGTCCCCCAAAAAATAAAATAAAATAACAGAGAGAGTTGAATCTCTAAGTTTAAATAAAAGGTGGTATTTGGGTATAATATGTAAGAAGTAGGATTGCAAGCCAGGACATACATGTCGGGAGAGACCAGGTGGACGTAAATAAAAGGTGGTTTCTAGTATGTCCAGAGAATGAAGGGAAAAGGTGAGGCTTTCATTAGGGAAAGTGTAGGCTACACAGGTTATTTTGAAAGAAAGTATATTAGAGCTGGCAGCATCTTATAAGAGCTGGTGAAGTTTTATTTTTCATAGTTTTAAATTAAATTCTTTTTTTATAGAGACAGGGTCTCACTATGCTGTCCAGGCTGGTCTTGAACTCCTGGCTTCAAGTGATCCTCCCACTTCCATCTCCCAGAATGCTGGGATTACTGGCCTGAGCCACTGTGCCTGGCCCTGAGCTGATGAGTTCTGACTGGCGAGTGTTGGTAGTTGCTAGGTAGGACTTGGAATCTAGGAATGAGTTAGGCTCTTGCAGTTTTGAATTGGGCCTGTGAGACCACACGTCAGGCAAGTGTTCTTGTATTAGCAGCTAGCTGTCCTTTTGTGACTTGTGTAGTAACCTGTGGTTTGGAAACATCTAGTGATAGCTCCTGTAATCAGGCAAATCATATGTGGGAGACCTCCCTTCATGGCCTTCCCCAGCTCCATTTAGCCAGGGGATTGTCACAAGTGATTCCATTTTGAATCTGACAACTTTCACAAGGCTACTATGAATAACCCTGCTATCAATTTTCTTGTACAAATCTTTCCTTTTGTGAACATATGCATGCCTTTCTCCTGGGCATATCCTACAAGCAATGCTAAGTCACAGGCTCAGGGTGTGCTCAGGTTGGGTAGACCCTGCCGCATAGATCTACAGAACAATAGTCCAGCTCACCACTTCCTTGTTTTTCAGGGTTGTTTTGGCTCTTCCTGGCACTTTGTACTGCCATAAAAATTTAAGAATCGGTTTGTCAGTTCCCACAAAAACAAGCTGGGATTCTGATTGCAACTGCAGTGAATCAGAAGATACATTTCGAGATCTCTGATTTCTTTACAGGAGCAGGTCTTCCGATCCATGTGCCTGGTACAGTCCTCCATTTGTTTAGATAGACTTCTCTCAGCAATGTTGTGTGGTTTTCTGTGACGGTTGTGCATATGTGATGTTAGATTTATACTTAGGTGCTGATGTTTTTAGTGGTTTGCAAAGGACATCATTAAAAAAATATTTTATAATGGTTTTTTTTTCCAATGGAGTCTCACACTGTCACCCGGGCTATTGTGCAATGGCGCGATCTCGGCTCACTGCAACCTCTGACTCCCAGATTCAAGAATTCTCCTGCCTCAGCCTCCCAAGTAGCTGGGATTACAGGAGCCTGCCACCACGCCCAACTCATTTTTCATATTTTTAGTAAAGATGGGGTTTCACTGTTGGCCAGGCTGGTCTTGAACCCCTGACCTCATGATCTGCCCACCTTGCCCTCCCAAAGTGCTGGGATTACAGGCATGAGCCACTGCACCCAGCCAATGGCTTCTTTCTTTCTTTCTTTCTTTCTTTCTTTCTTTCTTTCCTTCCTTCCTTCCTTCCTTCCTTCCTTCCTTCCTTCCTTCCTTCCTTCCTTCCTTCCTTCCTTCCTTCCTCTCTCTCTCTCTCTCTCTTTTTTGCGATGAAGTCTTGCACTGTCGCCTGGGCTGGAGTGCAATGGCGATTTCAGCTCATTGCAACCTCTGCCTCCCAGGTTCAAGTGATTCTTCTGCCTCAGCCTCCCAAGTAGCTGGGAATACAGGTGCAAGCCACCACACCCAGCTAAATTTTTTACATTTTTAGTAGAGACAGGA